>VYZT01043960.1:19694-64295 GCA_013400735.1 Pomatostomus ruficeps | reverse complement strand
AGACAGGAGCAGAGGGACCGGGGGGGGGCGGGGAGGGACGGGGAGGGACGGTGAGTGACCGTGCGGGGCCGGCGGGTGACGGTGCGGGGCCGGGGAGTGACGGTGAGGGACGGTGAGGGACCGTGCGGGGTCGGGGAGGGACGGTGAGTGACGGGGAGTGACCGTGCGGGGCCGGCGGGTGACGGTGCGGGACGGTGCGGGGCTGCCGAGGGTCGCTGCGCGGTCGCCGTGTGTCGTTGGGGCCCAGCGTTGTCGGGTGCGGGACCCGGCCGTGTCGCTGCGAGGCCCGGGCAGGGTCCGTGGGTCTCAGGAGTGTCCGCGGGTCTCAGGAGTGTCCGTGGGTCTGAGGAGTGTCCGCGGGTCTCGGGAGTGTCCGCGGGTCTCGGGAGTGTCCGCGGGTCTCGGGAGTGTCCGCGGGTCTCGGGAGTGTCCGCGGGTCTCAGGAGTGTCCGTGGGTCTCGGGAGTGTCCGTGGGTCTGAGGAGTGTCCGCGGGGCCCAGCGGCTGGCGGGGCTGGGTTTCCCAGACTGTTTCTGGCCAGTCGGCTCCGACATCTCCTGGCTCACGCCCCGATGTGCAGCATCCATGCGGGAGCGAGACGTTGCTGAAGTGTCGTGGCTCAGCAAAGACACCTCCGAAGTGTAATTTTTCACCATTCCTCTTAAGTCCTCTTCTGTGATGTGAAAATATCCCGAGTGCTCTTGATTCGCGTTCAGACCTTTAAGCCGCTGTAGTGTTCATTAATGACTGGCTTAAATTTTGTTCTGAGGCATGTGAGTTCTTTCAGTGTTCGTGGTTGAAAAGCTGAAACCTTCCATTTCAGAGCAAACTTTTTAGTTGATTTAAAGTAAGAAATTATTCTTGAATATGACAGACTTTCTGCTTGCTGGTTTTTGTGTTGTGGCAGTCAAAACGCTTATTTTCTGCTTTGTGTGGTTGGTCGGTTTTGGTTTATTAGTGTAGCTTCTTTTCAGATGTACATATTTTAAGAGCATAAGAAGGGTGTTAGCTTTTTTCACTGAAAGCCCCATTTTTCTCAGTCCTATAAAAAGCATCGTAGGCAAACTCAGTGTTAAAATTGTGAGGGTGTTAAGTGTTTTGTCGTGGATCTGTAGATTGACTTGCCACAGGAGGCACGGACAAAAACTGGATGTTTAAAAAGTACCTTGACTCTGTGACACAGCTCCTTTTCTGGGGCAGAATTTGTGCCCGTTGCTTGCTAGCGGCCATACATTTGTTTATCATTAGCCAGATTTGACGGACCAGGTATCTCATGGTAGAGGAACAGTATGATGTAAAACCAGAACCTCTTCCTTCCCTGCTATATTTTCTTTTGGGGTTTTTTATGGGGTTCTTTTTTTGTTTTGTTTTGTTGTTTTGGTTTTTTGTTTTGTTTTTTGTTGTTGTTGTTGGTTTTGGTTTTTTTGGTTGTTGTTTTAAGTTAATTTGTAATTTAGGTGGTTAAAAAAGTTAGGCTGTACAGTTATTAACAGTCTCTAACACACGGAACTTCTGGTGCTGTACGTGACTTCATAGTGTGGCAAGTGTCCCAGGAGATGAGCTACAGAGCTGTTTTCAATAAAATGTAGACTTTTCCCTTTTTGCACTGTTTATCATTCTACACTTGGTCAGAAGGAACCTTGCAGAAAACACACTTGCCAAAGAGATGGGGCATGTAGCATCATCAAGGTTGATCAAACCCTGGTGCTATTGTGTTCCTGTACATAGAGCTACAGTTATTTACCAATAGTTAATTTAGAGTGCATGACTGATTTAACGAAAAGGAACTGTAAAACTGTAAATATTGTCTGTGTTGTTTTAAAGGACACAACATACTAGTTTCTCTAAGAACTTGAGTCGGGTAGAAGTAAGTTTTGTACTTCATGGTCTGTTCCTTCTGACTTTACAAAGTTACATAACGGCTTTCGTATGAAAGTCATTCCTAAGTGTATTTGGGAAAAGAAACTGACTTAGCAACATTTTAAAATTGGTTCTTAGAATTTTAGAAGAGAAAGTTCTCAATTCCACCTACTTGATGCCAAACCTCCTGACATAAGTTAAAATATAAAAAGAATTAGTACTGTTTGTTTCCTTTCTCCAGAATGTTTTTAATAGCAACTATTCTGGGGTTTTGCTTCCTTTCTGAAGTTTTAAAAAATAATGTCAATTGAAGTTTTCTGGCGGTGTTAACAATGTCTTCCTACTGGTTTCATTCCTGTTAGGGGCCAGCTACAGCGCAAAAGTCAAATGTTGGAAAGTTGAAGGAATAAACACAGCTTTCCTGTCATCTGACACTGAAGTGGTCATCTGTATTTTATACAACTGAAATGACTTGTTAAATCTGGAGACTTCGGAACACGAGAGAATAAAAGTAAGTGCCTTTAAGTAGACTGTAGCACACTTCTGTGCAAGATGGGATGTGTTTTTTCCCAGCAATGTAGAGGTAACTGATGTGCAGCGTTTTTGCAGTGTTGTTGCATGTAGTGAATGGAAAGACTGTACAGCAGAGACTGGGATGTGCCTCAGCCCCTCGGTGTGGAAAGTACCGGAGTCTGTGTGCCCAGCAAAGTCCCTGCCTGTTGCTGGAAAGAGAGCACGCCCAGAAGCGTGGTGCTGCCCCGCGGGCGCCTCAGGCAGGCTAGTCCCCATCTCCCCTTTCTTAGAGACGGAAGCAAACGACGACTTTTCAGTGACTTCACCATAGTCTACTTAGTCTACTTCTTTAAGCACAGACCAGCTCGGAATGACACTTTCTCCTTGGCATTATGTGTATTCGTGTAGTGGAAGACTGAACTAAACAGCAGATGGCAGAGAATGAGTCTGGTGGGTTGTGCATGTTCTTAGAGTAAAGTTGGCAGGAAAGTCTGAGTAGGGGATACAGTTTTAACTGTCAGAGTGTCATTTTTTAATGCAGTGTGTCATTGTGTAACAGACACAATTTCCATTTCTCTCATGGAATCATCAGTTAAATCTTTAGCAGTAGAGCCACAGTGGCCTAAGGGGATATCTATCTCTCAAGAAGAATGAGCAGAGAGCAGCTGAAGGCTTTCTTAATAGAAAACTTGGAAGCTGCGTTTGCTGTCCCATAGGCTTTCCTGTCAACTGCACCAGCTTTGGCAATGTGGGAGGTATGCATTCTCTGCAGCGGATGCAAAGTAGTGAAAATAGACCGGGTGGGCTTGGAAAGCCATGGATCAGCCTTTAGGCATAGGTTTCCTACAGATATAATGTTGGTTCTAGGGGTAATCTGACAAGTGGTTCCTTAAAAAACCCACTCACTTGTGTCATGCCACCCAATATAGGTGGATTTAACTGTCAGAGGGAAAACCATTGCTTCCTTTGATCCACTCACGGGACTGAACTTCCACTTTAGAACTCAGCTACCAGATAGAATATTAAGAAGCAGTCCAGGAAAAAAGATAACAATGACAAGGGAAAGGTAATACACATAGAACAAATACAAGATTAACAATAAGCGAGTACAAGTGAGCAGAAATTGCTGTTAGCATAAGTTGCAAGGAATAGAACTCGTGACAATTGCTGGTAAACAGGCCTTAGCAAGTAATTATATATATTACTACTAAAGAAAGTACTGCTTTTCTTTGTAATGGTGATACAAAGCATGAAAAATATCTAACTTTCAGATCCATAATGGCATGTGTTCTACTGTATCACCTCTCTGTGAGAGGACTTGCAATTCTCTTAAAAGAAAGCTTGCCACGGTAAAAACTAGGATGTCACCCTAAGCTATATTTTCAATATAATTTGAAAGGAGGAAGCAATTGGGTTGATAATTAGAAAAAGTAATGTTGCAGACCTTTACGTTAGGTCTTTTTGCAAGTTGTGATTTACTTTGTAGGGAGGGAGTTAAATTCCTTGTAACGTTAAGACAATAAAACAAAAAACTTCAAATGCAGACAGGAGAAATATCAATCAAGACAGAACTGAGGATTTTTTTACTTCCTCCAGCTATTCTTTATTCAATACCTGGCTTCCATGTGCGAGCTACAAGAGGTTTTTCTTTTTAAGAAACTTATATATAGAAGTGTGTAGGATGTGGTTGCACTGAGAAATTTTCTGCCAAACTTTCTGCCAAGCTGTTTCTTTTGCGGCCATTTGTAGATTTCCATTGTCAGGATATCAGTTTGTGTTAGTGCAAGGTCTTCCTTCTAATATCTTGAGAACTCCCTTCTGTAGTTAGCCTGTAAAATCTGAGCGGGCAGGCAGTTGATGTAATTTGTTTGGTGAATTAGCAGTCACTTGACTGTTGTGAATTTTGTTTGTTTGTCTTTGTTTGTGTTGAATCCTTTGGGGACAATTACTTGTCCTGTCAAATGCAGGGCACGTTAGGGAACAAGAGAATGCTTTTTCTGGGAGAGGGAGAGTTTCTGGCTCTTCACAAACAAATGCAGCAGGCCGTGTTGAGTTGCGCAGCTGCTGTACAGTCTAGCAGAGAGTTGGCAGCGATTCTGGAGTGCATCTTTCTTAGGGGTGGGAAGCCTCGTGGAGAATTTGTGATGAGCAAACAGCTTCAGATTGAGAGGGTTTTTGTGATACTTTTTTTGTAAGATTCATCAATAATCGCTATAAAAAAACCTGTATTTGACTTAACTGATTTGGAAACTTGGGTGCGGAAGGGCAGATAGAGTCTGCATGGACGGTATTCCATTGAGGCTTGCACTGCTGGCACACTTTGTGTGTTCTGGTTACAACTTGAATTCAGAAGGCTTTCAGAGAGACTTGAAAGCTCATACGGTTTCCCTGGAACATGTAGATTTAGTAAGTACATGCAGGTAGGGAATGTCATTTAGACATTATGGGAGAAGAGCCACTAGGGGCATAATCCAGTCTCAGATCAGTAGAATTACGAGGATCCCCTTGAGGAAAGGTGAGGGCTGTGGCCTCCATTACTAGGAGGTTATGGTTGGAGGGATTTTAGACCCTGTAACTGTGATGGTAAAGAAGAAATAGGAGATTCTGTGATCTACCAATCAAGATGAGAGGGCATGAGCAACATCATCATGGTTAATCATCATGGACTGGAATATCTCTGTTGTGAAGACAGGCTGAGAGTCAGGGATGTTCAGCCTGGGCAAGAGAAGGCTCCAGGGAGACCTTAGAGCACTTTCCAGTACCTAAAGGGCGTCTAGAAGAAAGATGAGCACAAACGTTTTGTCAGGGCCTGTTTTGATAGGACAAGGGTGATGGTTTAATGTAAAAGAGAGCCTTTGTAGCAAAAAGCTTTTCACAACGAGGGTGGTGAAACACTGTCACAGGTTGGCCAGACAGGATGCTTCCTCCCTGGAAACATTTGAGGTCAGCTTGGACAGGGCTCTGAGCAACATGATCTACTGGAAGATGCCCCTGCTGATTGCAGGGCGGTTGGATCAGACAACTTACAGAGGTCCCTTCCAGCCCAAGGAGTTTTGCTTCTAAATCCCCCCTGCACTGGTATCTTTCACTATTGCAGGAAATTGGGTTTGTGTTTATATCCTTTGGAAATATCTATCAGCAGGTATTTCTCTGGTGGGAATTTTCTGTGGGGTGTTAGTTGTTTGCATATTTTAACTTTTTTTTGAAACTGGAGTGCTCTGCTTTGTGCTGCATATTTTTTTGTAGCATTGTAACTCTGGAAAACTCTGCTGCCTTATTTTTGTTTCTGAGTGTAGTTCCTTTGTGCTAAAATATAACCGATTAAATGAGCTTGAAAGAGATGTATTTATTTCTGTGGACTTGATTAGTTGGTTGTGGCTCTGTCATCTCACTGTTTCCTTCTGTTCGATTGGTGCTGTTTGGTTAGGGACAGCTGATGTCTGGAAAATTGCCTTCATTGCCTCAGATCTTTTTTGTGACGTGTTTTGTACCCCTGTATGTGTTTATATCTTACCCTAAAATTTTATTGACCTTTAGTGAGACGAATGACTACTATTGACTTCATTAGATGAAATACCTATTTACTGGTGTTAAAGATGCTGATGCTTATTTGGTGACCTTGATAACTTAGATGCTGTTGTTGGCTTGACACTTCAGGACTGCTGCTTTTCCGTGTATATTTTGTAAAGGATTTATGTTCTTTTCTGCTTAATACTTAGAGTGAAATACTTTTTTTTTCCCTTTTTCCTTCATGGTTGTCCTAGCTTAACTTTGATACTATCTCAGAAATTCCTAGAGTTCTGCTCTATTCTTTATGTTAGTTCTGAAATCCTGCATATTGTGTATTATCTCTTCTGTGCAGTTGTGGTTCTAACAAACTTGCCTTTGGTTTTAGGACTTTGTATTTTATGCTTTTAATTTTGTTATGGGAAACACAAGGCGGTATGTTCATACTGACTCTGTATTTTGTTACTATAGCAAAAAACCTCTACCAGCATACCTTTCAAACATTGCTGTGTGTCTCCATTCCCACGAATCCTAGGAAGCACAAGTATAAATACCATGTTTAATGAAAATACAGATTCCAAGTAGTTTAATTGTTATTGTAAGATCACTGGAGCCTCCATTTCTTGATAGTGTTACTATATTAAGTTCTGGTAACTTTAACAAAGCTTTGTTTATTAGCTCAAGTTAAATCCAGTAAAATTGCTTTGTCTCCTTGCTATTCTAGATTCAGGAATAAATGTTCAACTATTTGTAACTCCAGAATAACACAAATCACAAATCTCATTTGTTTTAAATTTGCAGAGTAAGTTTTTGTTCAGCTGCTGACAAGTGTGAGCTTTGTATGGTTATCAATTTTTGTGCAAGTGTAGAAATACACGAGTGATACTGGGAATAAAATATGCTTGCAGTGGAAAACTACTTGAGAGATTTCCCCCTGTGTGGAAGGACTACTGCTGCTCCGTGATAATGAGAAAATTGTAGCTATTTTAAGACTATGGTGGAGTATGTTTTTTGAATTGTTCGTGGCAATATTACTTTGGGAGGCTGCCAGAAGCTGCTTCGTTTTCAGACAGAAAAAGAAATAATATTAAAAAAGGAAATATTTCATGTTTGTTTAAAATGTTTTTGAAAACTTGTTTTCTCTTGATACAGAGAAGTCCACTTCCTTAAGGGTGTGTTCTTGTTTGATTGGTACTTTTAATGAGAACTTAATCTTGTCTGTTGTCCGAAGATCCCAGCAGCGTAGCATAACCTAGGCTGGTAGGGACTTCAGGAGGCTTTCAGTTCAAGCCCTTGCTCAAAGAAGGATCAGACCCAGCTGTTCAAAGTTCTATTCAGCTGGGTCTTAGAAACCTCTGAGGATGAAGACTGCAACCTCCTTGGGCCCCTTTGTCACAGCCTGACTGCTTATAGTGCAAAAGAAGGGGTTTATTGTTCTTTTTCCCTGAAACCAAGCTTGAATCCAGTTTGTTTCGATTTCTGTTGTGTCTTGTCACTCACCACTTTGAAGACCCTGGCTCTGCCTTCTCAGCAGCTACCCCAAGGACAGCAGTGGGCAGCAGCGAGGTCCCACTGAAGCCGTCTCTTCTTCAGGCTGAGCAATTCCCAGCTTCTGCAGCCTTCCACTGTAGGGCAGGTGCTCCACGTGCTGGTCCTCCTGGGGAACCTCAGCTGAACTCCTTGCAGTTTATCAATGCCTGTCTTGTACTGGGGTCCAAAAGCGGACACTATTCTAAACGCTGTCTACCGAGTGCTCTGTAATTAATTACTGGGACATAGTTTACTTACAGAAATGTGTGTGGTTATAAATATGCTTATTAGTATTTGGGATTTTTAGGTATGACTGGATTTCAAAGCAAAACTTTTGTAGCATTGAAAGGATTCTTCCACTTGCCATACTGATGAAATTAACTCACATTGATTTTAGTGAAAATGTTTGATGGATTTAAAAAATACCGTGACAGATAACACCTTATCTTCGTTACATATATATTCAACCTGATTCACCCCAAATAAGTCTAATTTGCATCATTAAAGTGTTGGAAAAGAAACAGAGTAGTTGACTGTAATTCTAGAGTGAAGTTTGCTGTAGAAATTGAAGTCAGAGAATGAATTTATTGTCACTGTCAAGTATGTTTAAAGAAATGGGTCTCATGGAGAGTTGGGGTATCTTACACAAAGTAAACTTGCATACACAGAAACATCAACATCTGCTGTGCAACCGCACACATCTTGTTTGCCTGAAGTGACCTGGTGGGGTGGCAGCGTGGAGGGAATGGAAGCTCCGTCCCTCTGTATTGTCAAGTTCCTCAAAGAGAAATTTTTTGTGAGAATCTTAAAGGATCTCTGCCTATTTCTTTGAACTATTCCACATCTCAGTGTGAATCATAGTCAGTGTTCTGGATTATTTCAGAACCTTAACTCACCTCATGTAATGCTGCAGTTCAGCCCAAGCATAGTGCATGTGCAGTAAGGGGAGGGAGTAACACAGAAAGCAAAGAAGCAAACAGAAGGCTTTTGAAACACTTGGTGCTGTTCCCTGCGTGAGCAGCAGGAGTACGCTGCGATTGGCAGGCATCAGGAGTGTCCAAACAAGCTTTTGTTTTTCTGAGCTTTGGCAGCGGGCTGGCTCTGAGGTGTGTCCTGGGTCCTGGGCGGGCTCCTGTGGCCTCTGCTGACCTCTTCTGTGGCTTCACTGCTGGAGTAGCGGTGGCTGCAAGATCAACAGCCAGCTCCAGTGTGCTGGTACCTGCTGCAGTCACAATTTCCATTTTGCAGCACAGATCTGTTTGGGGTTGTCACATCCTTTAAAAGTCACTTTTCTAAGGCTTGTTTGTACTCTCTTGGCTCTTGTGGTTGGTGCAGCCCTAATTTAAATTTACATGAGCTCCAGTTAAAAGCTCCAGTTATTTAGTCTCCGCTGACATAGAAAAACTGGGGCTGTTGTGCCTTTGTCTCACCTGGCATTTCTCACTTAAAATATGAAAAAAGCCACTTCATATGGAAAATTTTTTAACAACCTTCTGAGTAAATACGCCTTTTATCTTTATAAAACCTTAAAAGTCTATAAATTAAGGAAAGTCATCTGAACAAATATTGGATGTTGACAAGTTGTCATAGCAATATAGCAAAAGTTGAATCTAACTTCAGTTTATAGTATGTAAGATATTATAGGAAAGGAAAAATTGTGAAAATACCTCCTTTAGACTCCAGTGTTGAAACAGTGTTTCTGTGGAGGGTAGTTTGAAAGGACAATGATTTGATTTCTAATAGCTTTTCATTGAAATTGTTGGCATTGCTCTAAAATTAGTTCAGGGCCCCTGTTTCAGTGTTTGGATAAAGCTGAGATAGCTGGTGACTCAAAGGGAAGTACTAACCTCTGTGTGGCAGGGTTACACAGGCTCTGTGGCATTCAACGGCTTTGTTCTTCATTTTTTCAACTGAATGTGTGTTTCTTTTTAATTTTTTAATTTTTCTTTTTTTGTGGAGGGATGTGTTTTTTTACTGATAAGCTGTATCACTGAATATTATAGTTTTAAACACAATGTCAGGTTTCCCGTGTTCTTAATGAGAGATGGAAGACTTGGGTAGCAAACCTGTAGAACTTCAGAGTGGGGTTTTGCACTTTACTCCTGCACAGCTGCATTCCTGTACTGTTGAAGTGATGTCAGAACATTCTGCCTCTTGCAGCTGAATGTGTCGCTGTGGCAGGACTGGGGCAGTGTCACTGTCAGCCCGCTGTTACACAGGAGCAGGGGCTGTTCTGTCATGGTGTAGAGATCTGGCCAAACTTTCCAGTGCTGAGAGGGGTGAGAATGCACTTTGTAGAGACTACAAGTTGTGCTGTAGAAACAAAGATTGTGTAGTCTGTAATTATCTTCCTCCCCTGCCCCAATCAAGCAATCTTTTCAGGACTGCTGTGTGATGTCAGATCAGTTGATGAAGGTGTGTGAGTGGTGAAAGGGAAGTGTTTTCCCAGTGTTAGTTCTAGAATCCCCTTGTGCAATGTTGGGAAATCAAGATGGTGAATCCTCTGTCATGTGAGATTCTGTCTTTAATTAATATCATTTAAGAAATAAATAAAATCCTTTTCCTTTAAATACATGAGGGTTGTTCAGACCAGAAGGCTGGACACTCACTCTTTTGGTGAACGAACTGAAGCTCCAGTTAGGAAATCGGGGATTGTTTTTAAATAGAGAAGTACTGTGGGTGTCCTGCTTTTTCTTGTTCTGTTTTTTAAACTTGAAACACTTGAGTGTATTGACATGCTTGTGACTTCAAGAGCTGTGCAATAATACCCCAAGTAGGTTGCATTTCATAATATGTGTGTACAGTGACTTAAACACTCTAATGTCTCTTTACTGAACTAATACTCATATTCCAACATCTGAATTCCCATAGAGCTTGAGTCAGAATATTCCTTATAATAAGACCCAATTGCAAAACTAGTAATGAATTTCTTGTTAGATTTGGATGTTTTTGAATAGTAACCTTCAATTACGAGGCATTGTGTAATTTTTTTAATTACTAGTAGCTTGCAAAACATTCTTGTGAGTTCTTGATGTCTATCTGTGGACCTCAAAAGTCTAAAATCTCTCCTGGGTATTGTCTGTAGTTCAGGAGGAAGTTTAAGTCTCCAATTTGTGTTTACTTGTCAGATACCTGGCATGGCCTCATCATCAACACCTGAATATAATTCAAACTCCTTGGATAACTCCTCAATTAAGCGGGTGAGTGTAATGTTTTTCATGTTTTTATTTTTTTACACCAGAGTTCCCAGAGATCCATGTCTTGCATATTTGGTTCGAAAAGTAAGTTTTTAAGTGGTTTCTTGAATGTATATACTTATTTTTATTGCTGAAATTCTAATGCAGTTAACTGAGATGACTTAAATGTCTTTTAAGATATGCAAAGTATTCTCTTTCATAGCTAATGAAAGCCTCCATAAAATCAGTTCTAATGTACTTACTCTTATCCTTGCTTTCTGCGTTGAAATTTTCTGTGGCATTCTTGAAAATTTTTGGCACTTTGTGGCCTTAGAAAGATTCTGTATTGTAATTGCAAAGTTAAACCTTCTTATATTTGTCTGGCTTAGTTTTAAGATGTTCATCTGCAGTGAAAAATACATTAAAACAATCTAAATTCATCCCCCTCTGCTTTGTAATGCTGTGCAGCTGAAGAAAATGTAACCTGGGTGCAGGAAAACAGAAACTGCTTAACATGGGAAAGTCACAAATGAGTAGATTGCGTGTGATAGTTGTGAGCACACGGCTTCAGTAATTTCAGTTGATTTGTTCTTCCAAGCCCAGTGTCCTTGGAAAATTAAATGCACAAAACTTTCAGAGAACTTACAGTATAGAGATTTAATTCCAATTTAATACAAATATAACTGGCTATTCTTTTAGAAGAAGGGCTAAAACCTGGTTATGTTTCAGATCTGTTCAACCGTTAAATGTTTCATAGTTGCACGTTAAGATAGTGGTGTGTGTTCCTGTTTTGGTTCAGTCTGTGAATTCCTACTTTGGCAAGACCTCTTCTTTCCCGTGCAGGAATTACCTTCAAGTTTGTTTTTTTAAATTTTTAATCTGGGACTTGAAATGGTAAATAAACTGTGATGTCCTGTTGTGCTTCTCTTCTTTAGACTCTAAAAGATGGAACTAACTGGGAACAGAATGAAGAAATACCTCGTCTTCCAGGAGAGACCCGGGTCACAGGTATGGAGCTCTACAGCTGCCTGATGCAGCGGTGTTCACCCGGCAGACACTTGTGTCTTACTGAACTGTTCTGTAATTTGGACTGGTCTGGGTTGGGGCAAAGGGAAGGCATGCTGAAATGTCAGGAATTCTTCAAAGAAATTGTGAAAGGGACTTTTTATCACTTATCACAAATAACTTTTAGGTCTTTAAAATCTCGGTTTCCCCACATGGCAGATCTTCCCATAGGAAGAAATGGCAAGTCGTGTCATAGTTGTGTCTACAGAGTAAGTAGCACATGTTGAGTGATGAGAGCTCCAAGCTTTCTGAAGTCAGTAGAGTTCTATGTGCCACCCGCTATGCATTGATACCTTGTAGAGTAGCGTGGAATCTAAGCCTGCATGTGAATTCCCAAAGTCCCATCTTATATTTCCTTGGCACAGCAGGGCACAAACAGAGCTTCTCTGCTCTTGTTGGCCTTTACATGCAGAAATGCTGGAGCATAAGGGAGATTAGTATATTGTGTAGTTTTCTTTTCTTAACAGAGACTCCTCCTGAAATGGAAGTCTTTGTTGGAGTCTGTCTTTTACTTGTGCAGCTTCTCCTCCCCTGTGCCCAGATTTGTTGGGTGGATTTGTAAACAGGATTGGCTCGGTTGAGAGCAAAGTGGTGATTCAGAGGAAGGAGTTTTATTTTTAGTGCAGAAGGTGTGAGGGAGAGGGACTAAGGTGGATGTATGATGTGATCCTTATGAAAATCGTCTGTCCTTTGGGGCCCTGCACTGGAATAGGGCACTTTATGTGGAAGGCAGATAAATAGATTGGGCTAAAGAAACGAGTGGACAAGAAGAAATAAATGGAAGTCTTTAAGGTTGGACTCAATGATCTGAGAGGTCTTTTCCAGCCTGAATGATTCTGTGATTCTGATTGCATTGCTTCACTTAAATCTTCTTTTTGAGTGGTATGTGTTACTATTTGTTCTGTTACTGTTCTTGCATAAACACTGCCGAGGGCCCTGCCCTGGATTGCCTCAAATTGAAATGTAATGTTTTTTTACAGCATGGCGAGTGCCCTAAACACTCTACAACTTGAACTACTACTTCAGTACAGAATTTTTTACAGAGAGATGTAATAGTATCACAATGTATTTGTTCTGGGATGGTGAATAGAGCACGATACAGTAATCACAGTACTACCTGTTCTATACCCTGCCCTCTCCTGTGCAGTGCTGAGAAAGGAAGCACAAATATTACTAGGGAATGCTACTGAAATCTCTGCACTTCGTTTGGACTGGTTTAGTGTATGAGTCTTTCACATTTTCTTAATATTCAAATAGATAAAACTCAGATATATTCCTTTCTAGATTCATTCATCTCTAAGTGGCTCTTACAAGTACAGCTCTTTTTTTGTATTACTGCTGCTGAAGTGTTACTGTCCTTAGCTCTTATTTTGTTTTCTCACAATCTTTTAAGAAATGCTACATTTCTTACAGACAAAGATGTTATTTATATGTGTCCATTTAATGGCCCCGTTAAAGGAAGAGTGTACATCACGAACTACAGGCTGTACCTAAGAAGTGTGGAAAATGTGAGTAATATGCCACGATTACTTCATGCGATGAGTTGGCTTTAAACTCCTTTCCATTCACCCCCTTTGCCTTTCATTTATTTTGTGGCCAGTTCATTTATTTTAGTTTTGGCACACATGCTTGTGGAATTGCATGGGAGACTTGCTTGAAATGGTCTGTAATGTTTGTAATAACCATATATTAATTCTGTAATAACTAAATAGCAATTGCCTTTGTGCCACTGAGAAATCTGTATAAAAATAGGAATTCTTTAAGGTTAAATGTGTTGTAATAGTGTGATTTTCGCCTGGTAAAATTACAGTTTAATCACTTACACTGAACTGATACCTTTATCTTTTGTCTATCAGAGCCTTTTTGTTAGCTGTTCCCGTTACACTTAATCTGTGATAGAGTAAGAGCAGCAACTAATGATGTGCAGTAGTTCTTGAAATGGCTGTCAGTAAACCAAGACTTGGTTCATGCTGTTAGAAAAGAAAAATACTTTGATCAGTAGCACCTTCTGTGGCTGGGGGGAGTGGTAGAGTGTTTGATAAGCAGTGACATGGAAGAGAATAAAATGTGCTTGTGATCTGTTTCATAAGATGGGTTTTTTAAAAAAAATAAGGATTTGGAACTATTGAACTGAGGTCTTCCTGGCTGTAGCTAACTGTGCTACTAAAAGACATTACTAATGTATTTTTTCATGTAGTTCTACTTTCTGCTGTATATTAATAAAGCAATATTAGCAAGCAGGGGCAATCAATATGTAGCAGAAGGCATCTCTTAGGGTGCTTCCACCATTTTCCCTGAGAATTGAACAAGGCATGAAGTATTTTTGTAGCATGTTGAACTGGATGATGCTCAAGGCTGTTGAGTGACTGTACAGACATCGTAACGTGTTGGGAGAGGACACTCAAAGGCAGAAACGTGCTTTTGTTTCCTGTATGTATTTCATGTCTGCTTTCTGTTCTGGAATGCATAACAACATTTTGCTGGAGTCTTCTTTTCACATTAATCTTTTCTTTACTCAAACTTCTGTTGCAGGATCCAGTTGTGATATTGAATGTTCCATTGGGAGTAATTTCGAGAATTGAAAAAATGGGAGGAGCTTCAAGCAGAGGAGAGAACTCTTATGGTTTAGATATAACCTGTAAAGTAAGACTTTCCAATAATTCAGTAGGAAATGAAATCTAGAGGGGTTTTTTCTCACTGATTACCTATTTATAGGAAGGAAGAAGTACAGTGCATGCTTAGAGCTGAATTTAAAAAAAGGTTTTTGAAACTGGGCAGGGAAATATCTTTTGTATGAAGAGCTATTTAATTGTCCTCTCTGCATGCAAGGAGAGGGATTGGTCTTGCTTTACAAATCACTAATTGACAAGGTTTTGCACAGTAGTTGTATTTTAGGGCATTATTCCTGCACTGCTTTGTTATTTCATTTGTTCTAAGAGGAATATTTTTAATAATTCTGATACCTTTGAAGAACACCTCAAACAGGGTGTTTGTAAACTATAAAGCCAGTGAAAAGTTTATGTAAAAAATTTCTATAGTCTTACAAAAACTTGTCACCATGAAAAGCTATGGTCGTAGGGGAGTTCCCGCTGGATCATTCACGGTCCTTTACTGGATTCATTAATCAAGTGTGTACACATTTGATTCTTAGCAGTTAGCACACAGATCACTTGTTTTTGACACCAGCGGTGACAACAGAGGAACAATATATTCTCCATAGATTACTGGCAAATGTTTCTTTTGCAAACAGAGTAATGTCCATCCTGTACACTTCCAATAGCTCATGAGACTTTTTAGTGAACCAAATAGAGCCATTTCTGATGGCTTCATGCCAAAGTGGCATTTGTAGCACAGAGAGTGTGGTACTGCTTTATTTATACAATTCTTATATGCTATTCTATTTTATGGGATAAGAAATAAAACGGAACATTCTCAAGGGCTTGAGGTGTGTTACAAGCAGATTCTAAATCATGTTTAGTGTATAATATAGCACTTGTATGGAGAGAAGCATCTTACAGCTTTGTTTCACCTAACAGATAATGGCTTTGTTTTAGGATATGAGAAATTTACGGTTTGCATTAAAACAAGAAGGGCACAGTAGAAGAGATATATTTGAAGTACTCACAAAACACGCTTTTCCCCAGTCACATAATTTGGTAAGTTGCATCATTTCTACTGCAGAGTTGTATTAATGCAGAGTTCTTGCCAATTAGCTTTACCTGTTTGACCTCGTAATGGCTACATCATGGCTGCTTAAAAAGTAAAACTGCAGAATCTGATGTCAGCATAAATTAGACAGCAGCTTTTATTTTGTGTATTTACAGCATTTATGTATTTTGTAAAATCATGGATGTACTCCACGTACAGTACTGAGCACCTCTGCTCCATGGAGATTTCATTGCTTAGAAACTGCAGGTTATCTTCCCTAATCTGGGAATACAGGGAATACACGCCTTGCTTTGTTTTTGAAAACATTAATCAATCAGGCAGCCTCCAAGGCAGTGATAAATATGAATCACCAAGGGTTTCATTTAAGGAGAAGAAGATCTAGTAAGGCGATTCTTGTTTTATTGATGAAACTAATGAAAAATATAACAGGAATACATTTATAAATTTGCACAGATTTATTCCAGGTTAAAAAAGCATCTTATGGAAGCAATCGAGGAACAAGGATGCAAACTGATCATTATCTTCCATTTCTTTGAAATCTGTGCACTGTTCTTGGTGTGAGTCATTTGACATCTCTTTAGTAAATGCTTTATTTTGTCCATTGTGATATTCAATTTACACTTGATTGGTGTGCTTTAATTTAGGATAATTGTATAAGAGCAGTGTTCACAAAGTGTTGAAAGGTTCTGCTCTGAATTTTAAGAACTTCGAGCAAAGAATTGTTGAGCATACGAGGCTGCAGGAGGAATCATTTCTTTCTATGAATATATGTGTCAATCAATAGCCTGGACTCTATAAACATTTAGTTCTTTAAAACTTCCCTGCAGATATTTGCATTCTGAATGCAAACTGTGGAGTGAAACTGTAAGGAAAAATAAATGCTTTTGCTTAGATTATTTTGTATTGTTAACGAATAGGCCTTCAGAAATTAAACAGATTCCTGCATTTGGGTAGGTGTGAGAAGTTGTAATCACAAAGAAGCTGATTGTTAAAGAAGTGAATATATCTAATTCTGCTGTTGCCATTTTCTCCATTTTGAAATAGAGAATGATTGAAAGCATGACAGGATATGTGGACTTTGAAAGTATGGTGGAAAATAAGAAACTGTATGTGGAAATGTCAGGCGTTGGAGAAGTTCAGGTCAAAAGTGGCTTGTAGACATCATGGGGTCCTGGCTTCTGTTGCAAGAGGGTTGCAGACTGGGTTATCCAGGGCACAGTCAAGTGTATTGTTGAGTATTTCCTGCATTATAGATTCCGTCATGCCGATGGAATCTCATCCACATTTCCATGCTAAAGAATTTTTTTTTGAGGATTGCATGTAGTGAGTATGGTCAAATCGAGTTGTAACTGATTTAGGAGAGCGCCTTTTGGGATAATCCAACTACGGGGTGTGAATAACTTGGTGATGAGATGTGGACTTGTATTAGGTTTTGTCATCCGAAAAGACCCGGGGATCGTGTCTAGTGACGGCAGCGAGTAATGTGTGGAGTTGTCCACCTCCTGCTTTCTTTGCTGGACCTGTTGAACCTAGTAAAGCTCATCATTATATGGCCTGTGGGACGGCCACGTGCCAACAGAAGTTAAGCTTAATAACAAAAGTCTTGGTTGAGGCCGTAGTAATTTGGCCCTCGGATTCAGTAAAACACAGAAGCTGGGAAGGTAGTGACAATGTGGAGGGAGAGCAGCCATTCTTTGTCTCATAGCTATGTCTGAAGCAGAGTAGCCCCATTAGAAATCAGGATTACTTTGGAGGGAAATAAAGTGAGCCTGTGTCACAGCTGAAGTTGCAGCTGTCCTTATTTTCTAATGTCACAGTGTGGAGGAGCCCTTAACTTTAACGAAGCAAGTGTGTGCCTTTTTGGTGTGCTTTCACTGTATTTCGGCAAGCAGTTTAAACAGATCCTGCTGAAGGTCAGTGTTTCTGCCTGGTTTTCCATTCTTGCCTTGCTTTTTCCTGCATGAGTTTGAGGCTGTATGATGAACAAGACAGGGAACTGAAAGGAACTGAAGTTAAACAAGGAGATAAAAATAAAAGCTTTACCCTGAGTTATTTCCTGTCTTGTTAGTTCAAAGTTGGAGTGGGGTCAAGGCATCTCTGGGTGGATGTGAATAAGGAGGGACGATGGCTCTGCTCCTTTCAGTGACTGGTTTAGAGCAGGGTTTTGCTGTGTGAATGTGGACTGTGCATGCCTTCCCTTCACAGTGCTCTCTGACACTCTGGCCATGTGGCCAGCTCACTCAGGGAGAGTTACACGAAGAATGTGCTGTAGTTCCCTGTGACAGCTGGGTAGAGATGGAACTCCTCTGCTGCTCAAATGCTGAGCTCTTGTTCTTCTCTGGTCTTCTCTCCACCTTCCAATTGTGTGGTTGATTGTTCTTGTAATACCGAACTGGTATTTGTATAACCAGTAAGTAAGGCAGTATAACTCGCTTATCCAGTACAACATACTCTGGTTAGTCTTCTGCTGCTCTTAATAATTTGGGGAGACCTGGTTTGAAATCAGCATGCATCAGAACCAGTGCAGGAGTGGACATGTGAGTGGAACAGGGAGCAGGCGGGAGAGAAAAGAGGTGTATGTCTTGTTTTTAGCAGTGCTGAAATGTTAGTTTAGCTCAGACCATCTTGTGCAACTGCATCCCAGATGTTTAGCTGGTTCAGCAGCACTGATGCTTGTACAGCTCTGCAGTGAAAAGAAGGTATCATCAGGACAATAAAGTTCGAAAGCTTTACTGTCTTGATTTTTATCTGTGTTTTTATATTTGATATCAGACTTTTATATGATTGATTTTCAGCTGTAGTGGAACTATATCCTAAGAGCTGATCCTAAACAGGAACTGGTAGAGATGCTTTGCTTCTGTTTTCTTCATGCTGTACCATTCTTGTATAAATGGATGGTAAATAAAACCCAAAAGATGATTTCTGAGTGGAGTGTAATTACTTTCAAGATTTGTCTCCATCACCATCCCAACAGCGGTGTTTGAGATCCTGTGTAATAAATCACAGGCCTGTTCACAACTGTTCCTCTGTGCCTCAGCATCGTGCTTTGGGCTTACTTCCAGAAGCTGATTCTTGTTTGTCTCCAGTTTGAGCACAGGTTGGGTTCAGATATCCTTGAATCAGTAACATAAAGTAAAATCTGCTAGCTCATCTCACTGACAGCATAGTTGATGGGGAGCAAGCAGCTGCTGTTGCTAATCCTCTGTTGCATTTGCAAACTTGTGCTAATTAATAGAAAATGATTGCTGAAAGTGTGTTTTCTTTAAAGTTTGAAAAAATAAAACCAAAATAGCTGACTGCCCCCAAATGAGATGTTCTAGAACACCACAAAAGATGAGATATATTTGGTCTCTGTAGTTTAGTTTCTGCATAGCAGCTGCTTCACTTCCTGATCTTACCATGAAACTACACATCGTAATTTTTATAAGATTGTTCAGCACCACAGTACCGGCACATTCCGTGTTTATTCCTGTCCCCGGGAGATCTGTGGGAATGCCCATTTCGATGAGACTCTGGTGGCTGTGCTGGCTGACTCAGGCTGCTCCTGGTGTCACTGCTTATGCTGGTAATTGAAATGTCTGAGGGTCAGCTCACGCTGGTGTTGCTGTTGGACCTGCAAAGGCGGTTTGAGGTGGAACGAGGCTGCCGGAGGGGCCTGTGAGGGAGCACCTGAGTTTGCACAGAACCCCCTGACCCGAGGCTTCGTTCCCATGCCAGAGCCAGGGCAGCAGTGGTGTGAGGTGGCCGTGTTCCCAGAGGATCAGAGGGCAGTTACACCAGCACGGCAATGTCTGACCTTAGTTTTTACATGAACAGGTAGATGTAGCTGTCCAGGTTGTAGTAATGGCATAATAAATCCCATTAATAATGGCAAGGTTGATGATACATTTATTTTTAAATACACTGAGAAACCCTCATCCTTTACAGTGAGTAAAAACTTAGTGATTTATGATATATAAAAAATATACACCAGTGAGTTAGAAATAGAAAAAGCAATTGATGTTCCTCACAGGTGTGTGGTACCTTCTTGTTCTAGTTTTGCTGCTTTCTTGTTTTGCAATGCATAAAGATTGTCAAATATTTAATAAATTGTGTGTACATTATATATTGATGTACAAGTATAACATGTATTTATGTGCTGTGATTCCATAAAGAGTAAATATGTAACTACTGTACTTAGACTGATATTTGTACATTTACGTTATATTTATACTACTAAATAGACAGCTTGCTAAACTGTAATTGTCAGATTGCAGCTGCTTTCTCCTTTATCTCACAGAATTATGTTGTTTTGAGCAACCAGTGTATTACATACTATTTTTGTGTACAAAAGGATAAGGATAAATTGAATGTTAAAGACAAGTACTCTGTCTGTAGGAGGCTTCAAAAAAGAGACTGAAATTGTGGATTAACACCTGCAAGGAAGCGAACAATTACTTGCACAGTGAAGCGTAAAAAGTAGTTTACCAAAAATGTTACAAGGTTTGAAAGATTTTTTTTGAAGTATAGTGGCCTTTGGTTCAGGTGAAGCAGTAGTCATCTGCTTTTAGACTGTGGATCTCTGAAATCCCTACTTCCATTTTGTGCAGGGGCTTTCATTTGGTTTTGCAAAAATCTTAGCTGATATATGGTGAGTCTTGCTTGGTTTTGCCAGCTATAGGTGTTCAAAAGTCACAAATTTTGCACCCCATAAGCATTCTGAGTGGTGATTTACTGTACTTTCTTGATTTCCTATTTGTTTAATTTTTTCTTTAATTTCTTCTTTCTGTTTCCCATGGCAGCTGAAAAGAATTTGAAACTAATTAGTTGATAGACTAATTGGAATTGATAGGCTTCTATTGGACATGTAGTATCAATCTCCATCAGACTTAGAACAGATATGATCAGTGCATTGGAAGTGACTGCAGATTAGCCCACCTTGAACTCAAGATGTGAGATCAATAATCAGTATAACTTGAGGTAAATCTGTGTTTTATTTAAGCACCTTTCAGCTAGCCAGTCTCAGTGCCGAGAGGAGGGATGCCAGCCCTGGCTTTCTGCCTCAAACAGTGATGTGTTGAGCAGGTAGTCTGCCTGAAACTTGTGCTGCTGTTTGTCCTCAGTATCCAACCAAACTAATGTGGAGTTGTCTCAGATGCACCTGTACAAACCATAGTTCTGCTTTTTAATTATATGTTCTTGATTTTGAAAAACCAATTCATGATCTCAAAAAACCACAATGAAACACACTTCTGTTTTACTGCGATATTCTTCTGAACCTAAATATCTCTTGTATGTAGGTTTTGGTTTGTTGTTTTTTTTTTTTTTTAATTTCCTCTTAAGTCTGGACACATCTAATGAAGCTGCAGTTGATTTAATTCCTGGGAAGCTAGACTGTGAAGCAGGAGCTGCAGAGAAGAGCTTTTTGTTGGAGAGGCAGGATTAACCATGAGAGAAGGGAATGGAATTTTGTGCATGGAGGGAAGATAAAAAAGTGGAGGGTATAGACTCTGAGTACCTGAAGTATTGTTTAGGGAGAAGGAGGATGTAGCAGGCATGTAGCATAGATGGGAAGATGTGTGAGGAAGGCATAGAACTGGCCAACCTTTTGTTACTATGGTATTGAGGGGCTGTGCTGTGTGACTGACGGTGCACTGAGAGAGGCTGGCAGGGCTCTTCCACCCTGCGGGACCACGCGATTCCGAGAGCTGCATTTGTCGCTCTTTTCCGACCTTCCTGTGCCCTCTGCATCTGAGGGATATAAATACACACGCAGCTGGTCTGCACTGAATGCCTGGGGTCGGTGGAGTGGCCTCCGTGCTTTCATCGCCACGTGACAGTTTGTGTGTTTGAGGGGCTGTTATGTGAAGGAACCTGTATCCACAAATTTCCATGCAATTTTACCAAGATAGCACCTCTCCAATCTTACATCAAGTGATAAACAGAACCTATGCATGTTCTATCATGAATGGCATAATTTCTCCTTCCCATTTATGTCTGTTCCATTTGCCTGCTGCACTGTAGAATTACATTCCGATTTTGGGCACTGTGAGGTGAAAGCTTCAGCAGTGTTGAGTTAATCAAGACAGAAATGTACAAACAGACTGCACTTAATCTGTAATCTTGGGTTATTCAGGACAAAAGTGGAAATATGTGACTCATTAGTGCAGATGTGAAGCTACACTGAGCTATAGCAAATACTTCTGGGATCTAAATATGTATTTATCACCTTTGCTTGTTCACTATGATGTGGTTTATCAGTTTGGTTGCATTAGAATAATAAAATACCCAATTCAACAAAAAATGTTATTCACCAGAAATTACTTCATATTGCTCGTTATCACATTTTGTTTCAAACAAAAAAAAGTGATGTCCAAACGTGCTAAATATGGCTTGTGCTGACACAAGTCATAAAATACAACTGTATCCAAGCATACATATCTTACGTTAAGCATACGATTCTTGTATTAAAATGGTTATAAATGTGGGTTGCTTGTTACAGTCAAGTTAAACTGTAGTTAGAAATAAAATAGAACTATATGAATTGAGTATAAATGCGTGTAGAGTATTGCATTCGTGGATCTCCTACTCTGTTTTAATGACAACATAACACAGCAATAATTGTGTATTTTGTAGGGAGAAATGGGCCTAAGGTAGGGTGGGGATGTTACTGTATTTCAGACTCCAGCAGTCAGGCTGTGCTAAAGCTCAGGCCGTCTTCACAGAGTGTTTCAAGTCTTATCTGAGAAGCTGTTTGGGCTGGTGGGGACAGAATTCAGATCTTTAATCTTTTGGTACAGTGACTAAGAATTTCAGTAGTCACCAGATGAAGTGTGCAGTCTATACATGATGGTGCACATCCAAATGTGTGTGTATAAACCTTTTGCTATGACTTAATCAATGCTTGCAGAAGAAAAATAATTTTTAGTCTTCAGGATTTTAGAGACTGGTCATTTTTAAATACTGTTCTTGTGTAGTATAACGCAAGAGTTTTCTCTGAATTGTTCACATAAAAATCTGAGTCCAAATTTTGCTCCATAAACCCTGAATTTATTGTAGTGTTCTGTGATTTGTTACACTTCAGGTTTGTGCTGGCTGATCCATTCTACTAATGCATTTCTTTTTATTGAGCAACATAGGAAGAATTTGTACTACCTGGAATGTCAACAAAACTGATGGAGCATAATTGTCCGCTTAAATAGTTGTGGGCTATGTGATTGAAAGCTTTTGTAGCAGTTGTGGTAAAGCTTCTGTAGCCAAGTATTTTAAGTGAATCATGCTGTACATAGTAGGACATTGTTCTTTCAGAAAGGATTCAATCTATCCCTCATTCATAATAAATTTAACCCTGGTTTTTAAAAGGTGAAAACAAAATGCACTTTTCCCTCTTATGTCTTGTGGATTTTTTTTTGTGAGTGACGTGAGCTGCATAGGTGCCACTTATTTTAGTTTGGAGCTACACCTTTTTTATTTTTGTCGATAAAAGCCTGTTCTGTGTAAGAGCTATCACAGTGCACTGTAATAAACTCATGAGTTTTACCTACCAGGGCTTCAGATGGGTAATTTTTACATCCTCGCAAGGAAACTTGCAGTAAGTAGGAACTTAAATAAAGAACTTTTTCCTGCCTTCAAGACATCTTTTAAGTGACCTGTTAGGATTCCAGTGTTTCTGTGTCCTGCTCTTACAAGATTCTCCTTTGTCTCTGGCTCCTTGGTGAATTCTTAGCATATTTGCTCTTTGGGGTATAACAAATTCCTTTGGGAGGAGGGGATGGTTCTTGTGTAGCTGTTTGTTAATAGTTCAGCAAATCAGTTGCATCTATTGCTTCACATACTGATATTCCCATTTTGCTATATTCCTTGTTTGCAATTAAACAACCTTTTTCATGTTTTCTGCTTAACTTTTGATACTTGCATCTACTTTTAATGGAATGGGGGTTTTTTTTCTCATAGAGTAGATGTCCACCTCTTCATCTCTCCCTCTGTACCACTTGATAGCAATTTACTTAGTCAAAAGAATTGGTAGTGTTTACTTGCACTGAAGGTCTACCCCTTTATAAACGGTAAAGACATTCAGAAAACAAAACTAGGGAATGCACTGTTTACTTCTGCAAACTTGCCAATGAGTGCACTTACTCTAAAATAGTGATTTAATTTAAAATTCTGGTTTGTAAAACTAGTGAGATAAAGCATCTTGAGTGAGCAGTAACATCCTTTTAAAATACCTGTTTAATTGAACTACATGAGGAAAAAACCCCTTTTGAGGGGGCTCAGTTTTGTGTTTGGTATGAGCTGTTCAGTGTTTAAAGCAGCGTAACGTATTGGGCTGAGCAGAACGGCCTGGGGCCTTGCTAAGATCCAAAGCCACGGGGCCGTGGCGCGGGTTTGAAGCATTGCCTGTTCTCTGGGCCTTTGTAGGCAGAATCCTGGCACCTTACACCACAAATTCTTTTCTTGCTCACTGGGTTTTCTGCATTTCTACTCAGTTCTGGTCTGCACCTGTGAAAATGATGAAGATGTGGGATGTGCAGTTTCGCATTCAGTTTCTTTTAATGTTTCTGAATAGCTAGGAGACTTTCAGCTGTTTTGTTACAGACGAGCTGTGATGGCCTCTGAAGTGTTTCTGTTCTGGCTGCTGTTGCTCAGTTAGCTCAGGACAACACATTCTCTTCTGTGTTTTCTTTCTTTTTTCTTTCCTTTTTTCTTTTTTTTTTCTTTCCGAAACAACTTTGTTTCATGCTCCTTTCTGGCATCTGAAGAATTTGTACGCCACAAAAGTCAATTTTCTCAATTAGGGAGATTCTTATAATAAACATTACTTTTGCTTTCATCCTAAACTGTAGAAACAAACCAAGGGAGGAGAAGGGGGTTGGTTAGATAATACAGCCCACTTGGAATTTATTGGAAGGAGAAGGAGGCTAAAAGGTATGAGGAACTTGCAGGCATGCTGAGTGAGGCTGCTGTGCTGTATAAAAGAATTGTGAGAGTGAGCAATAAAGCAAGTGAAAAGTAAGTAGTGTAAGCGGTTAACAATTTCATTTTCAACAGCGACTTTTTCACTTTTCATGGAGTTTTACAGTAGTTGGGATTTCTCTTATTAGGATCAGCTGGGGAGAGGATGCAGAAAGGCAGCTGCTTCCTAATGGCAATGAATAGCAATTAAAACCTTTTTTACACTTTGAATTTAGCATCTAATATTGTATGTAGTAATTGAAGCTGCGCCTATTGGAGAAATTTGGTGAGAAGACAGTAGTTTATTTAGTGATAATGTGAAATAGGGGAAATGAACCATTCTGAAACATTTCAACCTCCTGACAGTAAAAAAGAAAAGATCCAACCGGTTAAGCCTTATAATTTCTATTCTTTTTGTCACCTCATAACTGTTGTCATATTTTCATTGTGTTCATTACCAGATCTGAGTTTTTTGTTACTTGTTGCTCTTTGCTTTATAGTCTTGCACATACCAGATATAAATGGAGAGTGGGGCTGGCATGAAGCAGTCAGTCCTATTTTGTGGTGAGCATTAGGGTGTAACTGATAATGAGCCCTCGTATTTGCCACTTGCAGTCAGAGTTTGGTGTAATAAGCTGCTTTTACATTTACAGCTTTTTTTTGCCTTTGTAAATGAAGAAAAGTTTTCTGAAAATGGATGGATGGTGTACAACCCAATGTCTGAATACAGGAGACAGGTGAGTTATTACAGTTGGAATTACTGTTTGTACTTTCTCTTATCAGCTGTTGGGAAAGGATGGAATTGCAACTTGGAAAAAAGTAAAGAAAATAAATAAAGCACTGGAAATCTTTAAAAAAAACCTAGAATGTCAAAGGAAGGTAGTCTTGGCTCTTTGAAGGAAGTTGTTGATGCCTCTTAAAATGTGCCACTGCTAAGTGAGCACAGGGTGGGGAGAATGTGCCAAATACGTAACTATGGTGTCCTAAACATAGGTTGGATTTCTTCTTCCTGAAATGAAATGGGGGGAAAAAAGCAGCTTGTTTTAGAAACAGCATTGCTATACAGAAATTACGGATGTCTGTCAGTATTCTTCCTTGTTCTTTGGGTGATCTTGGAAAAATGTCAGTGAAAGAGGGTGATATTTCATTTTAAAATGTCCGTTAGATAATTTGCCTGAAGTATAACATTAAAAAAATATTAAATAGCAAACAATAAGAACTTTCTTTATTTTTTTTCCTCCGTAGTTTTTTTGGTTCATGGTTTAGAAGCCTAAGACCCAAAAAATGGTAAAATACAAACACCCACACAAACCCCACTGCGCGTGTGTGGAGGACTTACCAGCATTTCTCAGTTTGCTGGAAATGCCTTACTGGGCAGAGTGCAACTAGGATTTGTTCTTACTCAATAAGAAAGTTACCCTGAATCTTACCCTTAACCTGAAGGTAGCATCAGGCTACAGGGAGGAAAGGTTATAGTGAGACTTCCTTCCCCGGCTGCTCAGGATCACAGTCTCTCTTCACCAGGGAAGGTGTGGTGTGGTTTGACCCTGGCTAAGTGCCAGGCTCCCACGGCAGCCGCTCACTCGTTCCCTCCCCTGCCACAGCTGGGCAGAGGTGGGAACCAGAGGGGGGAAAAAAACCCCAGGGAATTAACCCAAAGGTCCATGAGTTGAGATAAGGAACCGGGGGAAAACGCTCCAAGGACAAACCCGGCTCAATTTAAGTTGCAAAGTGGAATTTATTACTACCAGAGTTAGAAGGAGGATATGAGAAATAAACTAAACCTTTAAAACACATGGTTCTTTTCACTCCCTACCCCTCCCTCCCTCCCACCAACAGTGCAAGGGGGGCAGGATGTGGGGGTTCAGGTCAGTCCATTGCCAAGATCTTCTTCCCCTGCTTAGGGAGAGGTTTTTTTTTCCTCTGCTTTTGCCGTGGGGTCCCTCCCACGAGAGACAGTTCTTTGTGAACTTCTATGGCATGGATTTTACTTGTTCACGGGATGCAGTCCTCCAAGGACAAACTGCTCCAGCATGGAAGCAGGGGGCCCCTCTCTCTCCAACCGGGTCTCCCACCTGGACTGCAGTTTCCTCCGACATCCACCCGCTCCAGCGTGGTCACCTCCTTCACAAACTGCGGGACTTTTACCTCAGTCTCTGTCTCTCACTGGGCTGCACCTGCTACGGCTTCTTCTGGCATCCATGGCTGCTGTGGCTTCCGACATCTCCCGCTCCAATGTTGGCACCTCACCCACAGACTGTGGGTGGATCTCTCTGCATCCCTCATGGACCCCATGGACTGCAGGGGGGACACCCCGCCTCACCATGGGCTCACCACGGCCTGCAGAGGAATCGCAGCTCCAGAGCCTAGAGCACCTCCTCCCTCTCTTTCTCCACTGACCTTGGTGTCTCCATGTTGTTTTCCCTCACATGTTCTCACATCCTCCTCCTTCTCTAACTAAAGGCAGCTGCATGCACACTTTGTTTTGATTTTTCCTTAAATATGTCATCACAGAGGCGTAACCAACCTTTCTAATTGGCCCAAACATGACCAGTGGCATGTCCATCATCTTCAGAGCCACCAGAGATTGGCTCTGCTGGAAATGGTGAAGAATTCCAGAAGCTTCTCACAGAAGCCATCTTTATGGCCCCCTCCCCACTACTAAAACCACAACAAGGTGGAAAGGCAGAGCTTTAGGAAAGGGGAGACGGTAATTTTCTTTCCTCAGTCCCACAGTTAAATACATCTACTAGTTTCAGTCATAGTTTTGAAACTTACCGTAAGGCTAGAACTGTGCACATGAGGGTATGAGATGGCTCTGCAGCTGTTTAAGTCTGTGAATCGATCTGCACTGAGCTGGTTTGTGTGGTCTTGTAATCTTTGCTTCTATCATTTTGAAAGGATACTTAGTTAAATTGGTATGTTGTTGCCACCGTGTGGCCATACCGGCATGTAAAATTCAAGAGCAGAATTGTTATTTGTTCAGCCAAAAATACATTGAATAACTCTGTGTTACGTTTTAGGGGCTGCCAAACGATCGGTGGCGAGTGACTTTCATTAACGAGCATTACGGGCTGTGCGACACATACCCATCGCTCTTGGTTGTTCCCTATAATGCAACAGATGATGATCTCAAGAAAGTTGCTGCTTTCAGGTCCCGAAATAGAATCCCGGTGAGTATTATGGGATGGAACTTACCTGGTGGTGTGTGGTAACAGATTCTTTCCCATGGGAATTTTTCTCTTCTTCTTCCTGTGTTTTATAAATAAAGATAAAGTTTAGATGTTATTGAAACGGTCTCTGGAAAACATGGGCAGTTCTAGCCTGGCCAGTTGGCCTAGGGGGAGGTTTTGGATTGACCCAATCCGGACGACCTTTGAAAAGTCTATATAAGTTTTATAATTAAATAATAAAGTCAGATTTATGCCACTCGACCGTCTCGATTTCTTCACTCGGCTAGCGGTTCAACAGCGACAGTGGTGAGTTTAGTTTTAAGTTGCATCCAAACATCTTCTGGCTGAATGTGGCACACAGGATGCTTTTTTTGGAAATGGTCATGGCAAAATGGTTTTGGTTGATTGATGGTTTTCACTACTTGAAACAGATGTCTTGGCCAAGCCACGTTTCCATTTTTCCCCGACAACAATCACTCGTGACAGCTTCATTGGTTTGAACTTGACTTGCCCAGTAACCATGGCCAGCAGTGCAGTTTCCCTTGATGAAGGATGAGCGTTGCACTGCCATATGCACTGGTTACTATTGCTGGATGCCCACAAAAAGTCATCGCAAATGTCCTGCAAGCAAACCACATGGTATTTAAACACAGTTCCACTGGTCAGTCCTAAAATAAGACCTCATGTGTAGTCTCTTTAGTGAACTCTTGGGCTTTTCAGTCTGCAGAATTTTAAGATAAACCCATTTGACTTCTTGAGTATGTTTCTGTAATAAAAATTCCATGAGGTAAGAGAATTTTTATGTATCAGCTCTTTACAGCTGATATTACTTATTACTATAGAAAATAGTAATTTCTATCCGAGTACTTGTTTTAACTGATGTTTCCCTTCAGCAAACTTGGAAGATGTGCTGGATTCTTGGACTGTATTGGAAAGCTGCCTTGAATCTCTGTTTCAAACAGATGCACAGCTCAATATGATGTTTATTAGATATGGTATTTACTGACAGACTAGGCCTATAATTATAAATTTACTATATATATACATATATATCTGTATAATATGTGATGTGTAATGTATAGCCTGTGCATATAGTTCAAATAACCTAGCTGTGTCATCCGTGTCACCTCAAAATTCATGACAGGCCTTTTGGTATGCCTGTACAGTGAGAGTAATTTCCTTGGTAGTAGTAATTTTATTAAAATAGTCATTTTAAATAGTAATTTCATTCTTGTCAGGAAATAGCCACCCATCCTCACCCCCCGCCCCCTCCACTAGTAGATGTTGTTTCTGATTTACCCTTCAGGGGTGTATTTCAGGAATGAACACTGTCTCAGGATTGGGGCCTGGGGGGTTTTTTGTTTGAACTCTGATGTTCTTTCACTCTGTACACCACAATTTTCAGAGTGGATGAGAATACTGTTTCTTCATATTTTTCAATGACGGATTTGCATTTTTTGCCTGCTTCTTGGGTTTCTTGTGTATCTTCAATCTCTGGCACTGCATCTGTTCCCTGGGCAGCTCGCTGTCGTTAGTGGCAAGTCCCCTCTAGCTCAGAACAACAAAACAGCATGTGCTTCACTCCAGTGCCTCCTCTTTGTAAAGAGGGCTGATGAACAAAATGTGCTTTAAAGAGAAGAGAAAACGTTTAACGTACTGCAGAAAGGTTCGACTTCCTTATCCAAAAAAAAGGAAAAGTTATTCTTGTAGAATTGGAGCATCTTAGTCACCATTTCTACAATGAGTTCATTCTCCTGAATTGTTTCTCAGTTTCAGGAGAGATTGCTGTGTTTGTTTCTGGTTTACTTTTCAGAATTATTTGTGTAACCTAAGACTTGTAGGAAAATACTAAAATACATTGTACTATATAGGTAAGTATGATTTCAGTAAGCATTAAATATGTAAGAGAAATTTTGAAAATTATTATTAAATTTTATGAGACAAAAGCAGTAGAGGTGTCAAGGGATTGTATTTTGAAGAAATAAAAAAAAAGTTAATTTTCATACTGTGTATTTTAAAGAATATAGCTTTAAGTTATGATTTTTTTACTAAAAGGAGTTTCTTCTGCTGTGCATTTGCCATGTGCCCAGGTTCTCTCGTGGATTCATCCAGAGACCCAAGCTGTAATCATGCGCTGCAGTCAGCCCCTGGTTGGAATGAGTGGCAAGCGGAATAAAGATGATGAAAGATACCTGGACATCATCAGGGAGGCCAACAGGCAGATCTCCAAACTGACCATCTATGACGCAAGGCCCAATGTCAATGCAGTTGCAAACAAGGTAAACAGATGATTTTAATAATCTTATTTTTGAAGGGAATAAGGAGGAGACTTAGTTTGAAGTTTTCTGTGAGGGGATTTTGGGGAATAGTAGCAATCTTAATATAGATAAATTTACATAATCAAATACTGAGGCTCAAGGCCGTGAAAGGACATGAGTGTCTAAAGCAGGTCCCTAAGCAGAGTTTCAGGACCATATGTGGATTTCCAGACATGCTTTACTGTGTCTGTTCTCAGCCAAGCACAGATCTTAGCATGGGACTGAAGTGGTGCGTGACTCCGCTCTTCACTGGGAGGTGGCTGTAGGCTGGGTTGTAGAGCATGTCCCCCGTTGGAATGACAGGCCACCTCTGTGCAACCTTCAGATCCTCTGGGAAAGTTCCATCCTAGAAAGGATGCATAAAGCCAGGCCTACTGACAGGCATCCTTTGTTTGGGTCTTCCTCACCATTACGTGGAGTGCTTCAGACCTATCCTGGCATCCAGCAAATAAAGTGATAAATAAGTTAATTTCGGTGCTTGGACTTCAAGCAGCATAATGGGTATGATCATGGATACCTTGGTACCTGTTCTGCCTTGGGTGCTCGTAGGTGGCAAGTACAGAAACAGCGTTTCCATCAGGTAAGGTGACGGTTTCTTTGCTATCTGTGGTCAAAATGTAAATGGGATGAGAATCATATACCAGCCCAGGCTGGAAGGGATCTTGAAAAACCATCTCCTCTAACCTTTCAAGAAGAAGAGATGTGCCTGTGGATTGGTTTCTCCTCTGCTTCCCCCTCAGCTCGGTTGAGGACTGGGTTATGCAGGCAAGCTCAGATAATGCCAGTACGCTGTGTCAGTGTTGTATTTGGCGTGGAGCACGGTAGACATGGATGTGCTCCATCTTTGTATGAAAAACCACGTTAGGGAGTGGTGGTGAAGGAGACAACGTTAATGCTTTTGTCATGTGAGAATGTGCCACGCCTGGAGATTGTCCCTTAGTCATGGAACTTCAAACACGAATGACCTGCTCTACAGCACTTGCTAGTGCAGGTGTGTGTCTGCACAGCGAAGAGCATGAGAGCTGAGCTCGAGAGGGTGTGAGATCTAAGGGAAACGATGAGTGTGCTGATCTGGAGAGAAGGAATTCTAGCTTCCTTATAGTTTTGTGGAACAGAACGGACACTGGTTTAGTGAAATGAGTTCTCTTCGGTGTTTGTGCTGGAAGGAATATGAAATGGTAAAACTTGTTTGCATCTTGTTTTGCAAGAGGTTTATATGTAACAAATGTTAAGTTGCTTTCAAGAGGAACAATAATATTTCAAGGGCAACAATAATACTGGCAGTTTGCTCTGTGGAAGGCAGGTACACGTATTTGTACCTGTATAGCATTCTTCTCTACAATACAGAATATAGTTTGTTAAGCTTTATTATTACGTTTGTGTGTATAGCACACATTCTTTCAGAGACTTTATACTAGGGGCTGTTTTAGCCTGATGGTTTGTACTTCCAGAGTCTGCCTCAATTGTTTGCATTTGACTGTACAAATTCCATTATCCTCTGCACACTGAATTTTCATTGGTGAACAAAACATGTAATCTTTCTTGTGGAAAGATTGTCAATTACATCTTTGAAACAAAGGGGGTAAAAAATGGAGTTTGCCCAATAACTGAGAAAAATTTAAGGTAATGTCTTACAGACAAACTTGATATGCACCTGTTTTAATTAACTCCTCATATGTCTAAATATGAAATGCTCAGGCAGAGCAGTAGATGCAGTAGGGTACATTCCTAGGTCTGAGGGAGAATGACATAAAAAGTGCAAGTCAGTATTGACCAGCACTGAAAATATTTTTGTGAACACCTGGGAAGATTTGTCTAAGCAAAGTCTTGGGCTGTGCTACTCGTGCATTCCTGTGTTCTGTGTACATAGGTCAGCACACAGTCAGGAGCTGCAGCAGCCCTGATGCTGAAATTACAGTCATTCCTCACCAAGACTTCATAGTACTCAGAGGAAAGAGAAAAATACGCTCATTGCTTCTCGCACTGCAGAGCCTGGCAGCTCTGATAATAACCCCACATCTGAGAAAGGAGTTGGAGAGCCTGGACTAGAGATCCTGTGCTGCAGTACAGCAGCATGGGTGGTACTCAGGGGGAAAGGCTGCACGGCGCTTTAGGCTCTTGTCCCATGTGTAGTTGGTGGTCGCAATAGCTTATAAAGGCAAAATTTATTTATCCAAATTTATGGCGTGTTTTTGCTGTCTGCCGGAAATGCTGCAGTTTTGCAGCTCTCTGAGCTTGAGGGAGCTGGGGGTGTTTAGTCTGGAGAAAAGGAGGCTCAGGGGAACCTTATCACTGTACAACTGCCTGACAGGAGGTTGTAGCCAGGTGTGGTCAGTCTCTTCTCCCAAGTAACAACTGATGGGGCAAGAGGAAATGGCCTCAAGTTGCACCAGGGAAGGTTTAAATTGAGTATCAGGAAAAATTTATTTGTGGAAAAGCTGTCCAGGGAAGTGGCTGAATCACTGTCCATGGAGGTATTTAAAAGACATGGCACTTGAGGACATGGTGGAGCAGTGGGCTTGGCACTGCTGGATTAATGGTTGGACTCAGTGATCTTAAAGGTCTTTTCCAACCCAAATGGTTTCATGTTTCTGTCTTTGGAAAGTCTCAGCAGTGGCATTGTGCCCTAAAATACGTGTGGGTTTTCTGCTTCCTTTTGTGACCAGGCATACCACCTGCCGTGGTAGTGGTGAAATGTTTTGAGAGGGAGCAGTAGAACAGACTCTGTACTTATGTGGCTCTTTAGCATCTTAACAGTCTAAATACATGTTTAGTCTTCAGCACTAAAATTTACTGTTGGAAAAGTTTAAAGTAAATTTTAATGTTATTGCTAATTTACTTCTTAAAAACTGAATCTAGGTTCTTGAACATACTTTTTAAATGAAAGGTAGCTTATTCTTAACTGAACCCTTAAATTTAAATTTACTTGGCCAAAAGTTTTATCACTTTTGTTTATTTCCATGTCTGATGACATTGATTCCCTTCCTGCTCTGCTGAAAAGAGTGTGCATGTGACTAAAGTTAATTTCAGATCTGTTGTTTGTAGGCAACTGGGGGAGGATATGAAGGTGAAGATGCATATCCCAATGCAGAGCTTTTCTTCTTGGACATTCATAATATTCATGTCATGCGGGAGTCTTTGAAGAAGCTGAAGGACATTGTTTATCCTAATGTGGAAGAATCACACTGGTTGTCAAGTCTGGAATCAACCCATTGGTTAGAACATATAAAGGTAACTTTTCCCTGATTGTTTGAATAATGTTTGTCCAAACCTATCATATCAGGCTTGCTTTCTTTGCTAAGCTGTGAAATAGTCTCAGAACACATCGAGCTACTTGGACCCCAAAAGCAACATCCCTGAGTGTTGGCTCTTTTGCCAACTAATCTTAGAGTAAGTTATGAGAGATCATAACGAACCAACATTAGGAGACATCGAAGGTTTATTGTGTGCCCCAAGTTAAATGTCTTTAGTAGAGGAATGCGTTCTTTGTCTGATTTGTGTTACATGTGTGAGAACTGATTTATTTTGGTTTTTTGCAATACAGGACTGTCACTGAAATATCAGTAAATACTTCAGTTGTCAGTGTGTGTGTGACTTTATTTTGTGAATTACAGTTTTGTAAATAAATCTTGTAAATTTATTTGTACATTTTGTAATTTTCGTCTGGTAGCACAAATAAAATACTTAAGCTGGTAATTCACCAGTGTTCTTACTAGTTGACCTTTGAATCTTTTGCCTCAAAACAGCTGTGAAAAAGTAATTAGAGTATTAGCTAATGAATCCTACTTAATAAAATGTTCATTTTAATTTAATATTTGGAAAATAAGTATATTAGAAGGCTGCAAGCTCATTTTTCCAACAACTGAGATAATTCAGTAATTTCATTCAAAGAAAGGAGTCAAATGAAATAACACGGAATTTTTGGAGAGTATATCCTATGGTAAATCCCCTCTTTCTTTGAAAAAGAAGCTTATGTTCTTTGGTTTATCAACATTACTGTTTTCTGCCCTGTTTTTTAAGAATTTGCTGTGACAATACTAAGGGATTAGGGAACCAATCTGTTTCTCTATTTTTATACAAGAAATTCACTTGGTCTCCTAGAAAATTCTTTTGCAATTATCTACACTGCTCTTTTCAGGTCTTTTAATGGGAGCAGTGTTAATTCAGATACTGTGTAGATACAAAGAAATCAGCTGAGTGTTACCATTTGAGCAGAAATAAGCTGTGTTGTTTGTTCGGTGTCTGTTGCTCCTGGCAGCTGGTGTTGACAGGAGCCATCCAGGTGGCAGACAAGGTGTCATCGGGCCGGAGCTCGGTGCTGGTGCACTGCAGCGACGGCTGGGACCGCACAGCGCAGCTCACCTCCCTGGCCATGCTCATGCTGGACAGCTACTACAGAACCATCGAAGGCTTTGAAGTTCTGGTGCAAAAGGAGTGGATAAGCTTTGGACACAAGTTTGCTTCGGTAAGAATTAGAAGACAATTGCCAAGACTGTGCAGTATTAACTTTCTGAAAAGCTTTCAGTGTTAAACTGCTCACTTTCCATCAGGGTTTTATAATCCCTTTCATTATTTTTGAATTTGGATTTAAAACATTTTCAGGTAAACTGAGCAGAACTTTTGGGTTTAGACCTGTTTGGTCAATATTTTTCTTGCTATTCTTTCTCTAAGAACTCATACTTTGTCCTTGGCATCCTTTTAAAAGCATAGAATTGCAAGGGTAGCTGTGGTTATTGAGCAAAGAAAATAAGGGGGCAGAAAATTGTGTCCTCTCAAATTCTTCAGCTGAAGATCAGATAAAGCTGGGACATGAACTTTTCCATCACTCTTCCTTTGGACTGTTTTGAATGTCAGAAGGAGATGAATGAGGCTGGGGAGCATCTTCTAAGTGAGATTTTGCATCCTGCTTCCCGAATACTCTAAACTTGTCATAATAGCTCCCAAGAGGCTGTCACGGGAAATGCTGGCTCTGCTTCTGTTCGGTTGTCTTCTGGGCAGAAGGTTAGAAGCTCAGAAGGTTAAGCAGTTGCTTCCATTTTAAGTCCTTAGTATTTCACAGGTATGTGAATCATTTTCACAGAAAATTCACAGAATATTCCGAGTTGGAAGGGACTCTGTTCATCCTGTTCCTGTTAGAAAACTTTTAAAAGTCTTACTGGAACTTCTACTAAATGTGGCAGCTGACCATTCCATGAGGAAATCTGTAGGAGGAACCTGGAGGAGTAGCATAGGTGGTCAGGGAGACTGTGCTGTTACTGTAAACATCACACCAGCCTTGCTTGTTGGTGCTGAAACTTGTAATTCACAGGATGAAATTTCTACAACTTCGGTACAAGTTACTTGCATGGATATTTTCTCCCTAATAAAATATTCTAACGATATTACTTAATATTACTAAAATTGGGAAAACAGGCAATCTGGAAAAAACCAAGAAATGGAAAGATACACCTGTGTGTGCGTTTCATGCCCATTTTACATTTGCAAGAGTGTTACAGTCATGTGGAAATCCATGTGTAGCTACTCAGCATAAACCCCTTCACCATTTACACGTGCTTGTAGTCTGTGGCGGTTTTTGATCTGACGTTCTAAAGGTGCTTTGAAGCTTAGGACATTTGTATTTTGGGTGTTGGGAGTGATAGGTGATCTAGACTGGTTTTTTGTGTGCTTCCTTGTGGTCTTTTAGTAGTGATATGTTATATAAACCTTTAAGTATTCTGTCTTGGTACAGCCACAGGAAAATGTGAAGGCAGTGGCTTGACTTTTTATTCTCATATTTTATTTTGTATTAAAAAAAAAAGTTAGAGTCAGGATGGAGATAAAATTAGATGTTATAACTAGGAGACTTGTAGTCAAATGTGTTATGGTTTAACATAAACCTTAAAAAGAGAGATCTATGTGTTCATCATTATTAATAAATTCAAATAATCTATGATTCTTTTTGTTGAACCATTCATTTTAGTTGGGTAATCAAAGGATTTTGTTCTCCCTCAACAGCTGTTTTCCTCCAAACAGTGAGGCAGGACTTGGCATCCGTTCGGGATGACTCGCTCAGTCCTGTGGTTCATGTCTGACAATGCAGCAGCAGTAAGAATCATTTAAGTAGCTGTTTGCCTTAAAATGTTATTTTCCCAAGTTGCTCACTCAAGTAGGAATCTTTGGAAATGCTTGAAGCCACTTTTTAGCCATCTGCTGTAATCTGAGCGTATTTGATGGGTTATTTAGCTTATAGCAAAGGTTGGTCTTTTCTAGAGTATTCTGTGGAAGTGGTGGAGTCACCATCCCTGGAGAGATTTAAAGGACGTGTGATGTGCTTGGGGACAGGGGTTAGTGGTGGACTTGTCAGTTCGGGGTTAACAGCTGGACTCAATGATCTTAAAGGTCTCTTCCAACCTTCACTATTCTAATGCAAGCAGAAAATACTTTGATCATTGATACCCTGTTTTGTTTGGTAATTATTTGATAGAACTGTGACTGAATAGTGAGAACAAGACACTCGGTGCAGTTAAAGCAGTTCCTGAACCTCATCTCTGAAACTGTTGTTCCATTTTCCCTCTAGTAGGGAGCTGATGAGTAGGGTGTTACATTGTCTGGGTTGGAGCAAACTTCATGTTTTTATGGTACCAGGTTGCAATTCAGATCAGTTAATATCAAATAACCAAACAGTAGACTACTTAATAGTTCCTCTCCATATTTTATATCAAACAAGGTGAGCAATGAGTTTCTTTGTTGACAAGGAATTCCCTACCCCAACTTTTCCATGTGTGGTGAACTTCGTGATGATAGTTTTGCTTGTTATGTGAAATTTAATTCTAATTATGCATTCACATATGAGACATAATTATAGATGGAAGATACTCAGACATTCTAAAACTGCTAACTGTAGTGGAAGTGGACAGACTTTCACTCCTTACTAAACACATACATGACTCTTAATGGGGAACAAGTATTTCAAACCATAAAAAGTGAAGAGCAAGGAAGCCAATTTGTTTTTCTTTATAGTGCTTTTCTAGTCATTTGTTACTGTTGACTGAGTTCAGCTGCAATCCTTAATCTCCTTCTATTTTCTGCCATTCAATTCTGTTATTTTAAACTATCTTGCAAGCCATTGTACAGAGTAGTGTACTGCTTTTGAGATTTTTCCTGTCCTTGAGGCATTAAGCTTGCTGTCTTACAGGCAGATAGACAACATCTTAGGTCAACATGCATGCTCTTCTTTTGTCTCCTCTAGGCAAGTACATTCAAACAGAATTACGGAGTCAATAGAAACTCCTTTTTCCTGAATTTCTTACCTGTTCTCAGCTATCAAATGCTAAAAGAAAGTAAACAGCTTTTACGCAATCTGCTTTTTGTCTGTGGGGAAAATTCCTTTGATTGTTACTTTGGGGACCTCAGAACGAGGGGCTCACCCAGACATTAAAAATCTCTGTTAATTTGGTGCGAAGAACATAAACTTTTTTTGATCTCATTCATGTTTGCGTGCTATCTCCGGGTGAATGTTGAGGTTCAAGTGCGGAGGGGAAAGAGAAGATGTGTGGATAGTTAGATGATCTAGGTCCTGCAGTGGCTTAAGATAAAAAAGAAGACAAAGTGTGTAACTTGGCTTTTGACAGTCTTACTATGTAAATATAGTTCAGAATATGTCTTGATTATTCATTAAGTAATGGATGCTTCAGCAGTTCTGCTTGTCCAGTAACCACCAGGTTCTTTTAACAGGACTAATTATCAGTTTGGAATTTTTTTGGACATCTTTGGAACAGCTTTGCAGTATTCCTCTGAATATCTGAATCTCTCCTCCTTGGTGCAGTAACTAATTTTGAAATTATAATACTGGGTTGCTTTATTGCCAAAGAATCAATGCTCTAGTACAAAATACGAAACTATAAATAACAGGAGGCTGTATTCCTTCATTTCAGAGAATAGGCCACGGTGATAAAAATCATGCTGATGCAGACAGATCACCCATCTTTCTCCAGTTCATTGATTGTGTGTGGCAGATGTCTAAACAGGTATGTTGTGTTGTTCTTCAGAAGGTAAAAGTGTGAGAGGATTACTGAATTAAAACCCTACATCTTTATTTTTCACAAAAAGTATTTGAAGAGGACAGCATGCCCCTCTGCTCTGACCTGTAGTAAAAGAGAGTGTATTACATCTTTGAAAGGGATGTACAAGCTGTAGTTACGTTGCTGGAGACGGCACCGGCTGTGCAGCTGTGGCTGGTGTTCCTGGACTGGGATTCTCAGACACAAAGTGAGGGATGTTCCATACCCAGCAGAAAGCTTTTGCAGGAATTGCATCCACCTGCCCTAATGGGGTCTGTTCTTTCATTTGATCATTTTGTGAAGCTGTCCCTTGAACTGCGGGGGCATGTGTTGTTTTGTCAATGCTTAAAAAGGAAGTTAGGGAGCTTTTGAGTGCTTTGGTAATGAAACAAAGCAGTGAACTTGCTCCATTTAGGGCCGAGGATCAGGACCTTTATTTTCCTGTATGGTGCTGCACTGTAACAGTGCACTGAAGATACCTTATTCTGTCTTGCTAGTAAAAGCGTGTGTGTAACCATTCTGCATTTTATTCACGTTATAAATCAAAGGTAGGTAGAACATTTTGAGAAGAGATTTTTCAGTGGCTAGTGTGAGAAAGTTGAACACCTTGTGCCATCTGAACATTTAGTCTTCTATGAAGTACATGAAAGTATTACCTTAAAAATTATTTGTAGCTATATCCAGGCTTCTAAACTCTACCCGTCAGCCTTTTAACCAGGGCATGTGCATATCCCCTTGCGTTTTCCATGTAAACAATGAATCTGTCTTTCCCGGTTTTAGTTTCCTACAGCCTTTGAATTCAATGAGCAGTTCCTGATTACAATCTTGGATCACTTGTACAGCTGCCGGTTTGGCACTTTCTTGTATAACAGCGAGTTGCTCAGAGAAAAAGAGGTTAGTGAAACCACTGACTGTGCAATTGCATTGCTGTCTTTGGGTGATTGCAGACGTTTTGGTTGTGTTGTATTTGGTTATAGTCTTTGCAGACAGTGATTTTGTACTGGCGTTTTTTATGGAATAGTGCCATGCAGTCACTAAAATACTTGTCAAGCACTGGGTTTGGAATCTTTCTAATACAGTAATGTATCGTGCTTCTAAGTAAACCAGAAGTGTATTAATTTTAGAATGTAACAATGGCTTCTATGATGGATTTCTTGACTTCGTGCAAATATTTACTGTTGTTATTTTGATTTCATTTTAGAAAGTGACTGAGAAAACATTATCGTTATGGTCTTTGATAAACAGTGAAAAATCTAAATACACCAATCCTTTTTATAGTAAAGAGCTAAATCGAGCACTCTATCCAGTAGCCAGCATGCGGCATTTAGAGCTCTGGGTCAATTACTACATCAGGTGGAACCCAAGGATTCGGCAACAAGTGAGTAAATTCTGTAATGTAAAAAAATGCTTTTAGACTTCCAAATTACGCATTTTGTGTCATAACTGACTTGTAGGGCAGTAGCTATAATCTGTTCAGGTTTTTAATGTTATATTTGTAAAGATGGAGAAAAAAAATGAAGGTGATTATTTATTCTCTTGTTAGCTCATTGAACTTATTTCCCTGTTTAGTAGCAAGTCATCCTTGAGCTCTTTCTAGTCCTTTTTCTTGGGCACATGTCTAAGGGCATTTGATGCTACTAAATCCGGAATGACAAGGCTTAGAAACAGGGCTGGCTGATCCCTGAAGAGTTGGGGCATTAGCAACACAAACACCCTTGCATTTGCTGGGCTTTCTCCCTTTGCTGGGAGAGGGTGTGAAACCATTTACAAGTGCAATGACCTACTGAGTCCTTTCTCTTTCAAAGCTGTGTGTATTGAAGGTAAGATTTAACTTTTTTATGTAACGTCGATGACCAGCATTGTTTACACTGTGGATGAAAGCTGTTACTGAAAATTATACAAGTGGATCAGACTGGGAGTCCAGAAAAGCTTTTATTAAATGACACATAGTTCAGTTTTGTGCTGTTAACGCACGTGGACACTCAGTGTTTGTTACAGTCTTGCTGGAACTCTGAGCCATGTGGCACATAGAGACTGTGTGCAGGGACTTTCGTCCTTCTTAAGAACTTGTGGAGGTTTGAGTGGGCGAAGATAGAGGAGCAATTTGTTTGACAGAAGCAGTCTTCGCAGTCCAGCCCTTGGAATGAGGCAGTAGTTTTCAAGCAATACATTCCTTTTCCGCAGCTGATCTCCTGTATTGTTTACAGCGCTTTAAAGGCTTCAGGAGAGCCAGGCAGCTTGATACGGCTTTTTACAAGTATGTTGCCTATTTGAATTTGAAGTTCTGGTTTTAAAGCTTTTGTTGCTTGTTGTGAAAGAGGGTGTTTTGCAAAAAGTGAATCCAAAGATTTATTTTAGAAAGGGAAGGATTATAAGACATGCAAATTAGCTGTAGATCGACTTAAAAATGCAGTTTGCCATTATTTGTGAGAGCTTTTTGGCAGGAGTTTCTTGTTAGAAATGCAACCCCAAGTGACAGTATTCCATGCTGCTACTACTGATCCCTCATTTTCAGCATTTTTGTACACAAAATGCAATTCATTTTCTCTGCACATGAAATTTATGCTGCTTCTTCACTTAAGCAACTGAATAATGAACATGTGGCCTGCACCATTTTTTTTGATGATCTTTCTTCGTGCCATTACTTAGAAGCACGTTCTTCTAGCAGAACCCTTATCCTACACCACCAGTCATCTTAGTACCTATATTTAGCATTGATCCAGCTCCCACAGGTGCCTCGGCATTCGTCCTGATCCTCAAATGGGTGCACAGTGAGCGGTGCACCTCAGAGCGCTGGCTGAACTGGTTTTGGACTGGTGAGGTGTTTAACCATTTGCTGCTGAAGCTCCACTGCTGGTAGCTTTGAATTACAGGCAGTTGACTGAAACAGCAACGACCTCTAGACAGGTATTTTCAGCTGAAGGTAACTTCCGGCTCTGTCTCTGCCTTGGACATTTGTAATACTTTTTTTCCATTTATTTCATTACTCTGAAATGGAGTTAAGATCAAAGTGGAAACAGTTAAAAGGCTCTTTCTGAGTAATCTCCTGACAGCCAGAGCAGTTGATTTTAAACACATGCAAGTTTACTTAGAGAATTCACTAATAAAATTTTTTATTTCACTTGTTTATTTACACTAAGTTGCAAATTTAATAGTAAAAACTCAAGAAAATTTCATCAGTGAGAGAAGTTATTTAATCTGAAGACATGAATCTTAATCTGATCAGTGTAACTAAAATAATCTGGCTAAACACTGTTTTTTAGGGAAGATGCTGAGACATTTGGGCTCTGGACTCTAGAACCTTTTAGTAAGTCAAGAAAAAACCTTTGGTCAAGGTATACGAGTAACTGTCTTGCACACAATATTAGATAACACAAAAATTAAATCCATATGCTCCAGGAAGTGGTGGTTGATTTTATTGAGTTAGGACAAATGGTTTTGTGCAAAGATTGACTTTGGGGGAGACAGCTGGAAGGCAGCGGCTCTCTGGTTACAGAAATGAGTATTTCTGTTTGACTGTGACTTGCTACACCCACAAGGCAGCCCTGGATGCCCCAGCAGCTCGTGTACAAGTAGTTGAAGTGCTAAGACTAACGTGGATCTCTTTCTAGCAGCCCAACCCCGTGGAGCAGCGTTACGTGGAGCTCCTTGCGCTGCGTGATGATTATATCAGGAGACTGGAAGAGCTACAGATCACAAATAATTCTAAGATACCCAATTCATCAGCCTCATCAACATCTCCCTCACAAATGGTGTCCCAAGTACAAACACATTTCTGAAGAGAACGTTGGCTTCTTTCTCTACTGTAATAGCAAGTGGTGCTTAACATAGATCTGTACCGTGAAGAGGAATATTCTAATGCCTTACGTTAGACTGTCCTAACACAAATTACTTTAGACTGTCTTCATTTGAGGAGGACTTCAAACAAACCCAGCTCTTTGATGACGTGCCTTTCAGAACCTGTGGACTGGGAACATTATTAATCAATTCATAGCTATGGAGGGCTTCGAGAGTTACTTTGGTAGGTCTGGTACAATTGAAATTAAATTGGTTTATTGTTTTCATAAGAACGCTTTAATTTATTACATTGTAGGTCATGTTCCTGTGAGGAAGTCATGCTCAGTCTTATGTGCCGTGGATAAACACAATAATGGCAATAGGAATATTCACATTGTATAAAATTAGGTATGTGCGTATTCCTGTTAGGAATACATTCATGGAATTCATGAAGGAAAAATAAATTCTATTCTCAGATTTCAGAGAGAAGTGTTGAAACTTTCTGATTACCCAAGAATTCCAAATTTTCCTTTTTTTTAAATAAACCGAAATATGGAAGGCATTTCACTGATATGCTTCTAAATAAAAAATTTAAATAGCTCAGTAGATATCTAAGTAAAAGAAACTTTTTTATTGTAAATTGATTTTATTTTTTTTAAGAAAACAAATGACAGTTGTACTGGATTCTGAGAAGTTCTGTTGGGGCTAGCTGTTCAGCACTAAAGTGTAGTACAGATTATCACTGTGGGCAGTATTGGTTCTTTGGATTAACACAGAATTAAGTGTTTCTCAAGAAGGTTTATATAATGAAAAACAGAACCACAGAGACATTGCTTTAATATCCAGCAATAGCCATAGGATTAAAGCTTCTGTTGTCTTCTAAAAGTAAATGTGCCTGTTTAAAGGAGCTTTTATACCAAAGTAGGCAAAAATTCTCAGTTATAAATAAATTTGAGAACTTGTACATTTATACTTTACTGTTTAATTTAACTTCTGTTCAGCAAATTTATTCTGAAGTATTTAAGGGGCTTTGGTATCCAAGATACGCATGTAGTATGTGCACCTGTATTGAACACTGAAGTGGGCTCTCGTTTCAAGCCTACCTTTCAAAGGCGTTTTGTAAATCTTCAATTTGTTCTTTCAGGTATTTTTTAAATAGTTGCAAGTATTTCTTATGACAGCACAAACTTTGCTCTTGATATTTAATTAAAATTTTGCATATTCTCAGAAGTTTAATGATTTTCAGGCAATCCAGGAAATACTGCAATTCAGAATCTGTAAAGGACTCTAATATTGTTTTTTTAAAGGAGATATTTTGATGCTTGAGGCTTCTGTCAATGTAAATTATTGTATATGTGGTGAGTTTTAATCTGCAAGATTTAATAGAATTATATATAAATTAAGTTTTGTGTAAGTATATATAATATAGTTTATTAGAAAGTCTGCAAGTTTATAAAATGTAAATATTTTGCATATGAAAACTAAAATTAAAGCTATAGTTCCATAAAATAAGTCAAAGTTTAGAGGACATGGAATATTTTTAAAACAGTATTTTTTCAAAGGAATAAAAGTATACCACCTCTGGATTTAATTCAGTATATGCACTGAGTTGCACCATGTTTTCAGGGAAGTTCATGGCATACAGCATGTGTGTTCTAAATATGCAGAATTACATGACACTTGTCTTCTAAATTTCATTCTCTCATCTGTGCTCTCCGGTATGTGTATCCAAAATAACAATGTTGTCCCCAAATCTTGACTTGTTAAGGTAAATAAGATTCATTACATCAGATAAATGAAGAAGGATACTCGGTTGTTCATGATGTACTTTACATACTCTGGTATATTTGCCTTCTACTTACTTGTGGTATACTAAAAAAAAGCTATTTTTATTAGAATATTTAAAGTTTCTGTATTTGACTTTAACATATTGGTGACATCCCAGAGCGGTGTGAAAGAGTTCTGAAAATCTAATGGTTTTTACTGTGTAAACATTACATGATAACCTATTGCATTTGGGAAAGTGTAATATAACGGAAAGGATCTTTTTGCACTTAGATATTGTTTTGTTCATTTTACTCTGCACCTGAATTTGTCTTTGAAGCTCTCTAACATAGCTCTGTGCAGGCTTGGAATTTTTCAAGTCAGCAGAGAAGATATGTGTTTTAATTGTTTTTACATATGAGACCAGCATAAGGGTGGTTTTAATCTAATACGTTCTGGAAAATACTACTTGTGAACGTAGGCATTCAAACTTTATCAACGCTCACAGAACATCTCTCTCCTTCCCGCGTAACCGGGTGCCTTGGGCTGTCATTCTGCGCTGACCTCCTGTCCTCTGTGCACACTGAGGTCGTGAAGAAGAGAGCTCCAGGTGCTGAGTGCCTTTTCTAGGAGGGATGAAAAAGCAGAGATGGGGTGTCAACATCATCAGTAATGAATACTTGATATCCCATAAGAAATGTCAGTCTTGGAAAGCTAGTTTAGGTTTTTTGTATTCTTCTTTCCATGGACCTGAGGACATAAGCTAGTTTTTGTGCTGGGCTTCAGCTACTTATTTAGAAAGGTTATTTGTTGAATGCCTTCTTTATTTGCTGATGCCTTACCCTTCCCCTCAGCATCACTGTTATGGCTGTACCCAAGACATGACTTGTGTGCTACCTCCTTCTGATGTATTGTTAACCTCTGCCTTGAGTTCAGGTGTTGTTTTGCAGAGAACATTCGCTCATCCGTGAGAAAGCGTGATCTGTAACAGTGCAGCATCTCCTCAGTACCACCGCTTCCTCACGAACCGTGCGGGCCGCTCTCCTTGGGTACCGCGGGACCGCTCTGCAGCCGGGCCCTGTGCCTCAGGGCCGGGGGGAGAGTAGCGAACATCATCCGTCGGCCGTGTATGTGCGGTGAGAGGGGAAAATAAAGATGTCAGTGCTGAAAACTCTGCCTCCAACAGCCCTTTTCCTGGCGCGCCGGCCGCGTCTCGGTGCTGAGGGCGACCGGGGCGGCGGCCGCGGGTTGCCCCGCCCGGCCCGGCCCCCCCTCGGCCC
>VYZT01043960.1:0-19150 GCA_013400735.1 Pomatostomus ruficeps | reverse complement strand
TTTTGTGCCTGTATTTAATCTGCAGAGGGGTGAGTACCCCCAGGCACCGCTGTGCCCCCGATATGCGGTGTGTCCCGAAGTGCTGTCCGTCTGTCTGTAGATGTGTGCGGTGTGACCCGATGTCCTGTCCTCTGTCTGTAGGGGTGTGTGGTATCTCCTCGGTGCCTGGCTTGCCGTGGGTCCACACGGTCTCACCAGAACGGTGCCAGGTGCTGGGTGCCAGGTGGGACCACATTTCCCTCAGCAGCTGCTGGCAGAGACATTCCTTCGCTCAGAAGCTTCCAGCTGAAGGCAGACTTCAGAACTGAGCTTAAAAATTCTTAAACAAGCAGTAGAAATGAACGGAAATCTCACCCTGGTGAAAACTAAATAAAAAAGTGTATCTAAAATCGGTGCTAGGTCCCAGTCTCTGCATTCTCTCGTTTTTTTCTGTTAGGAGAAACCTGGGGGTTCGTATCATTCTAGTGAGGGTGGAAACCAAACGTCCGTTTTTTATCATCAAAACATACACCTTTGTATTCCTTATTAATGTATTTTCTTATCTTAATTTTCATCTTCCTTTCTTCTCCTGATCTTGCTTTACCCTGCACTAGTCCATTTGTCACATCGTTTATTTGTTTGCCAGTGGGGTTGTACCAGGCCGGGCTAAATGTGTGTGAGTGCCGATGAGACAGAATGGAAAGACAGTCCTGGTGCGTGGCCCACTGGTGCATGGGGAGAAGGCACAGTGCTGTGACCCGTGTTCTGTGGAACACTGACACATTCCCCACACTGGTCTCAGGGGATGGTCCTGTATTCATACTCGTTTTCCTGCTGCTATTAGCTCTGTTGATGTAGTGATTCCTGGTGAAGATAAGCCATAGAGAAACAAATCCTTTTCTTAATTAACATGTTAGTGCATATTTGAAAACAAACTTAGGCAAGCCCTAAAGAGATACACTGGAAATTAAGAGATGTGAGAGAAGGAGAAGTAAATGAGGTAAGAAAAAGATTACTGTAGGATTTAGCCCTTGAGGTCTTTTGCAGAACTTAAGTGAAGAGTTCTCTAAGTGAATCTGGGTTCAAGGTCAGCATTAAGCTGAAAATTACCTTTGTTGTTCAAGCAGGACTACTATCATAGATGTGTTTTACCTGCAAAACAGCATTGTGAGATCTAGATGAAGAATGTGCAGGTGAGGAGAAAGCTATTAAAATTTATCAGAAAAGTTTTGAAAGATCTTCCATTTCAGGTATGACATTGTTGGGCGGATCTCTGCCTTATACCTACCTATAGTGGCAGAGTTAATGAAGGAAAGACCTCTTGTTCAGTAGTAATTGGTCATCTAAGGCATTGACCCACCCTGTTAATGTCCGAGGCGTGGTGCACCTGCTGGGTGCTGGGCATGTGTAAGTATACTCACTTCAGTGTCGTGCAATGTCCACAGAATCCAAAGCTAGGTTAAGAATTAATTAAAAAAAAAAAAATTTTCTTTCTGTATTTGAGTTCTGCATAAGCATTGAATCAGTAGAAGAGCCCAGCTGAGTGGTTTGAAGAAAAGTGGCAGTTATCTAAGATACGAGCTGGGGCTGCAGTGACACTCAGGGAACAGTTCCCTCTGGCATTCCCGGTCTCTCCGCGGGTACCGGTGTGTGCTGAAGCAGACCTAGCGTGCCTCAGGCTGTCACTGCTTCTCCCTGTCCGTACTGCGTTACTTGTGAGCAGCACTGGTTCAGGGGACTGTTCTCAAATTGCATCGCTCGCGTTCAGCGTGGTTCAGATGCTTTAGGGTTCTTGTAAACACCCCACGCTGTACAGTTCAGTGCTGTGGCGTGGGAAAGCCCATCCTGAAGATTATCCAGGGTTTGTTTTGTGGATTGGGAAAAAATGCAGCTAACTGGAAGTTACCCTTTAGAAAACACGTATTTTCAACATTTAGTATAGAATGCAATATTAGCATAGTTTAATTTTTTTAATACTAGCATGAAGTAATTTAATTCTGAGGATTGATAGAATGATCAGGACATATTAATGAGGACAGTACAAGGAGTTTCCTATTACTTGGTCAAACTCATTCCTTGGATGGCTTTAAGAAAAAAGCATGTGAATGCTAAACATTGCACTGGATAAGGAACATGCCATTTTTTAAGTTCCTGGGACCCTAACCTCGCTCTTAACCTGACAGCTCTGTGTTTGTGTTATGTTCTAGTAAAATTCTTTTTTCTAATTTGATCAGTAAAATAGTTATATTCTGCCCCCAAAGCAAACTCAGTTTTATGATGTTAATGGTTATTTACAGTGTTGCACTCTGGATCTGCTCAGTAGCTATGCTGTTCAAAATATACATTTTGAATTACTGCTAAATAATTTGAAACTTCTGTTTTTGTAGCCCGACTGGATCCCACGTGGAATGGTGTAAACAGCTGATAGCTGCCACCATTTCGAGTCAGATTTCAGGGTCTGTCCCATCCGAGGGTGTGTCCAGAGACTACAGGGTAAGTGACTTGAAGAATGCATTGATTTGTTTTAAGATAAAAGAGGGGGAGATCAGGAAGGTTCTTGCTATCTTGATTAGCAGGTGGTAAGTACACGAGTGATCTCTGAATGTTTCAGAACTAGAAACATCTCATTATGCGTAGGAGTCTTTTGAATCTGCTTTGTGTTTTCCTCCGTATTTAGACTAGTGCCATTAAGGTCTACAGAATAAAAATTAACAGGTAGGTGAAAGGAAAATTTAAAAGTCAATGTTTTGAATAAAATGTCAAAAGTGAGTTGTCTTTTCTTTTGATTACTATATGAAATAATTGGTAAAGTAGATTATAGTTGCAGGTTGAAATGGTTTCTAGTGTGTGTTATTCAGAGTACAGAATTGAGCTCCTCAGACCTATTTCACAAAAAATAAGTGAATGTCTTTGTTACCGTGCAGAGAACATAATTGAATATCATTTTTCATGGGGTTTCACCAGAGACAAAGAATTTAACATCAAACAAACAGATCACCTTTTTCATTCCCTCCCAGCAACATTTTTGTTACTGAGGTAATGACTGCGCAGTGTGGAACCCGACTGTTCCATTGTGCTTTTGTGCCCTTGTTCTTTCACGCTCACGGGCTGTTCCCTCCATGCAGCCACGCAACTCAGCTGTCCAGAATGGAGCATGAGCAGTTTTTCTTCTCTCACAACGTGACAAAAGTTACCCACGTTTCAGTTCCCTTTAAGAAGCCCAACTTGCTGCTGTCTAGATCCCTTTTTTCCCCTAGATTTTTACGTTCTATTGTCTTCATACAGAATGGCCAAAGGAAGATTTTTTATCTCTTTTTTTTTGTTTGTTTTGTTTTAACTAGATTTTAATTCACATATGCTCTGTGATTACAAAGTTTGTTGTCTGGAACAGCATATTTTAGATTCAGTGACAGCAGGTCAGATTCAGCCTGAGTCTGAGATGAGTTCACAAAATGTTTTTGACTGTAGTGTATTTAAAAGTTCAACCTCAACAGAATTTCACACTATTGGCACAGTCAGCAGCTTGTAAAGAGTGGCTCTCCCGTACTACAGCAGCTAAATTGCAAATGTTTGCTCCAGGTCAAGGCCAGCATTTTGGGTAAACCCTGTGGGAAACCTTGCATTACAGCTGTTGATGTTATATTTGCTAGGGATTTCATTTTAGTAAAATCCAAGTGTGTAAGTTTTGTGTTCAGTTTATCTCTGAACTAGAATGCATTCCTCTGGAATGAAGAGCACTGTTTAATTTTTAATAACTTCCAACTCTGTACCAAACTCTTCTCAGATACTATTTAACAGGGATAAATCTTTTAAGGTCTAATTAAAATTCTACTTCATTCTCTGTCTCTGAGAAATGAACGAAAAGGATTTAAGCCTGATGGTTTAAAGTAAGAATGTTTGTGGGTAAATTGTATTTGGCATCATTGCGTTGCCGTGGTTTGAAATCCCATGTGTGTATATAACTTGATGGAATTTTTTATAGTTGCTTACTTAGTACCACTGACAGATTGGTTTTGTTCATTATTACTGTGGAATTCACACGTGAAAAGACAATGCCCATGTATAGTTCAGTTTTCCTTTGAGGCACCTTTCTCTTTTGATGCACTTCCCTGGGTCTTCATTACCCTTGGTTACCTTGAGTTGCTGCATTTAGAGACCACAACTCAGAACCTTCAGGTCGACTCAGATGTGTGTGTTTGCTTCTGGAAGTGGTCGTGCAGTTTTGTTAGTTTGTGCTGGATTTGCCAGGAACTCACTGCTTTATTCTTTCTTTCATCCTTTTTTTTTATTGTTTAAATTAATATGTTTGCAAATCCAAATAAATATATTGATCCTTGTATCTAACAGCGTTACTCTGCAGCATCACTCTTTCGTGACTTGCCGTACCAGAAGGTGATTTAAGGGAGGAGGGATCAAAGGGAAGCAAAGGGACAGCTAATGGAATGGTCAGAACTGGAGAGCACTTGGGGGAGCTCTTGTTTGCTAAACTCTCCAGCAGCATGATCTCAGTCTGACTTGGGCTCTGCTCTGTGTGTCTTCTCTGACACGCGCTCCGCCTGCGGTGTTCTTGAATAGAAATGAAAACGGCGAGATTGTAGTTGCTGACTACAAACACCTTCGGAAGTTAGCAAGAGTTGTCTTTTTCTGAAAGGTCTGGTGGCTTTCCTTTCTGGCTGGTAGTGCAGGCTTACTGTCCTCCACCTCGAAGGATTACCAGGCTCTTTCTTCTCTTTTAACAACAGCACAGTGTAGCAGGATAAAAGGGTGATTAGGAATGAGTGTTTCCAAAGACCTTGGCATTTGTTACCTCACTAAAATGAAGTGGCTGAGATTTTTTTTAGATCAAAACAATTCTGCAAATGAGAGTTACTGGTTCTGCGTGGTTTTGTTTTGTCCTTTCAAAATCCAGCTATAATTAAAATGTTTGGAAGTAGAGTTCTTTTGAAAATCCAGTGCAATATGATATAGTATCTCTAGCAAATCAAATCTGTGTTTCATTGGATAACATTTTATATTTTAACTAACAGGTGTACAGGAGGCCAGTTATACGGGTAAGATCACTTTTGGCTAGCAGCGAACGGCCTCCTGCCTGTGTGTCTCTTTTGTGCTGTGTGAGATCTTGGTGTGTCAAGCGTTCTTCTTTACCTCATTAATGGGTTTTATGGACCAGTCAGACCATCTTGCTATGCAGTACAACAGCTTCTTTGTCATAGAAACGCTTTATATACATTACAATGTTTTTGTGAGCAATAAAAGTCCACGTGTAAGAGAGCAGTATTTTAAAATTATGTTATGAATGTGCAATACTAACTTCTATTATATTACATTAATTTTGACAAAATGGATGCTTGCAGTTCAGGTTTACGTGCTTCAGACTGCAGAGTACTGTGTTAGCAGCTCTAACATGGCTATGCTAAAGAATACCAGTGGTAAAAACACTACGTCTGTGTCTGTCCTATTAAAATAAGTTCCAAATTCATGCTTGCCTTCGTACTTGTTTTACATTAGTTGTTACCAGGCTGTGATAGGATTGAAAGTTAGGTTTGAAGTTAGGCACTAGTGCAATTTTGAGACTAGGGCTTGTCCATTGTTCATTGAAGATTAAAAAGGGCATGCCTTGTTTTCTTGCCCCTCTCTTTTAGTAACATTTATGGAGAGAGAAATGATCTGGATAGTGTTGTGACATTGTTCATGAAATGTGTCCAACACTTTTATTCAAACAAAGACCTCTTGTTCAGTCTGAAACCAAGAGATGAAGTCTGAATGATTTCTTTTTCTCATCCGTTGTTTGCATATTTAAAAATGATGTGTTTAGTCCAATCATGCAAATCCACAAGTCATTTTTTTTCTTTTAAATAGATAGCACTTCAAATAATTGGTCTGAGTTGAGTAACGAAAACTGGTTTTGTTCAGTTATTCTTAGTTCTGTGTAAAGTCTTTGATATTTGAATGGTCTGTTCTGCTTCTTTGTCTTTCATATATTTAAAATGGTGTATTTGCTCGTTGTCCTGCTGGTTTTCTGCCAGAGATCACAATGTCTACTTTTCCTTGATTTCAGAAACAACATAATTATGATCTAAATTTAAGTAACTTCTGTATAATCCATACCTAAATATTAGTAGTCCTTTATAACTTGAAAGGGCTTTTTAATTACTTATAACTTTTTTAACCCATGTGGAGTTCAAATTATCGAAACATATCTGAAGTCCTTTTTCTAAGCTGTTTCTTGAGGGTTCTGTGGCAATACCGTAAAAGGAAAAATTGACTTTTAACAAACATTTGTAAATTTAGACTGAGGCTGATTTTACAGTCTGACAAAGTGAGAAGTTCTCTGCATAGACTGTCATGAGCACAACTTCTCTCCAGTTGTTAAAGAAAGAAGACAGAAGAATATTTTTGGTTGAATGTATTAAAACAATTCCTTCAACTGACCTGATGACATTTGTGCTTCTCTCTGGTGTGCATAAGGACCTTATGTTTATTAAAGAAGTTTAATTAATGTTCAGGGTTTGCTGCGGACCGATTAAAAAAATAAATTAACATGAAAATGTGAATTGTTTGCGTATTTTGCTATGAGTAGTAATTTTAGGTTCTGTAAAGTTACTGGCCAAGTTTCAAGTAACAACGTAGAAGTTGCTGGAGAGATATGTAAAACTATAAAGTTGAGAGTTCAATTACAACGTGTTTTACACAGTAAAGCAATTTTTAACTGTCTAGATACTTTTTTTGATGTCGACCTATTTTTTCTGTGAAAGATTGCATGAGTTTTCCCATAATGTTGCCATTGCAAGCTGTACTCAATTTCTTCTATTGATAAGCATGTGGCATACTTGAAATTAATTTTCTTCACTGTAAGGTTTTTCGTCTTAAAAAGACAGTACATACTTTTATGTTCTTATCTACCAGCACTGACTCTTTTGTGAAAAAGGGAGTAAATTTTTCATTTTGTGTTGTGCCAAGTAACATTCAAAGGAAGGTGCTAATAGCTTGGATTCCTTTCTGTGGAAAGTAGTGTGTGCCAGTAGGGGAAGGTTTTGGAAAGCTAAACTGGAGTTAAAGTATATGCTGTCTTTTTAAGGAAATTTTTAAAAGGGAAACAAAAAAAGAGAAGATTCTGTCCTTTCACCTGTTGTCTGCATTTTTTTTGCTGTTACTTCTCTCTTGCCCTACTGCTGCCTCATGCAAAGCAGGAGATTCAGGATGGACACAATGGCTATCATTCTGAAGCAGAACCTGATCAGGTGGCAAGTTTTACTCATCTTTCATTCATTAACTGTGTAGCAAGGTACTCTATATCAGTACTCATACGGTGCATACCAGTCGTGTATTTCTCATGCAAGAGAAGCCCTAGAAAGCGTTTAGTGTGTAGCTGGTTCCGTGCCAGGCAGAGCTTTCTTGTAAGGTCATGTAGTCTAAAATGTGGTACTGAACTTCAGCCCTGTCTGACAGAGCACATCTGTCCTCAGTTTGTAAGCACCGGCTATTTCTCTACACCTTACTTTCTGTGATTGGGTGCTGAATGTAAAATTCCAGTAGTTTCCAAGGAAATCTGAAGCCAGAGATCAGCTGAAGTATTTTTAGAAATTATTAGTGAGGGCTTGAGGCAGTCTGTTGGGAAGCAGACAGATCCCACCAATTACGTATTTGTGGATCAGAGCTGCAGTACAAGGGGAGGGTTACCTGTTCGCTGGAACAAGTTAGCCCATTATATTTATTCAGGATGTAAAAAATTGAAACCCTAATATTTCATCATTTTAACCTGAGAGAGATCACTTTCTCACATGGTCCTTAACAGTTCCACAAACTGTTTTATGCTTTATTAAAAGTACATTGTAAATCTTAGCTGCCAGCAAAGGACTCAAAGAATCCATTATGTATCATTCAGCAATGAAGCCATTTACCTCAGTGAAAACTTATGAAACTAGCACTTATTTTAAAACTGCTGATGGTTCTATATTTTGTTATTGCATCATTCTTAATCTGACCTTCTGGATCCAAAATTCCTATAGTGAACCTATTCCATAACCTGTGGCACTCTCAGTAAGGTATTGACTGAAATAGAGCATTGTGGGTGCTTCTTGCTATCAAAACCACAAAGTTAAAATGTTAAGTAAATGAAGCTTCTGCCATATTATTCTCTCAGATGAAAATAATCAAATATTAAATAAGCAGTGTTAGAATTTAAAAAAAAAGAGCTTTAAAATGTTCTCACATAGATAAAATGCCCCAAATAATAGCTGCATTCAGCAAAACACTAACAAATTATTAATTACTAATTTGGGCTGATCTTATTGTTCATATTTTTGTATGCTATATGTACTGTGAAACTAATTGTTGCATAAATGCTTTGTTACTAATAGGTTACTAATGCGTATGTCTGTGTTGTATTTATAATACAAAGTTTTGTGTTTGGTTGTTTTCTGTTTTTTTCCTTTACTGGGGCACTGTTTTGTACAGTTGTGTGATTTAAAAAGACACACGTCTTGTGTTCCAGTAATCTGGTAGTAGAAGCACTTTGGATCAAAACATATCGATGTGGTGGAGATGAAGGGTGAGATTTACTCACAGTTTTGGGTTTCTGCCAGGCACTTCGGGATGGGAACAAACTAGCACAGATGGAAGAGGCTCCACTCTTTCCTGGAGAATCAATCAAAGTTATCGGTAAGTGTACGGCTGAGTGCTGCACTGAATGCTATTAAATTGCTAGTCTGTTTAAACACAGAATATTGTTTCCTTTTGACTTTTGTTATTTAATTTAGTGCCACTTTAGATTAGCTGATTAGATGTGGATTTCTTTTCTTTGTCTTTTGAATCAAAGTGTAGGAAGGAGAAACCACATCCAGAGGATACTTGGTCCATATAGATAATTTTTTTTCTTAGGGATTTTTTGTTCCATGGAGGTGTATGTATTGTATTTCTGCTTGGGGGTGCCGAGGATGCGTCATAGATTCAAAAGTGTAATAGCAAAAAGGATGAAGTCATGGTAAACTTCGTTTCCAGTTCTTAGTGGGGTTTATTTCACTTTGGTATGTGACAACAAGCTCTGCGTTAGCAGTGCAGTACATGGCTAGGAAAGAACACCCGGAAATAAAAGTGAAAATGGAGATACGAGCACAGGACTGATTTGCCTGGAGGTTGGGTGCCTGTGGATCAGCACTGCCCCTTCGGATGCTCTGTCCTCGGGGTGAGTGTTGGTGCTCTGCTCCTCAGGGCGGGGACCAGGCTGCCTGCAGCTGGGGGTGCCTGCAGGGTGCTGGGGAACTGCCTGCTCCTGCTGCAGCCCTGCCCCGGGTGCTGCGGAGCTGCTGAACAGCCCTGGGGCTGAGGAACTTGATTGCTTTCATTGTTGAGATAAAGACAGCTCTGCAAGAATAAGCTTTCCTAGAGAGGGCAAGCATCAAAATCTTATGGAGCTGCCAAAATCGTGCGAGTTTCAAATGAAAACAGATTATGACAGAACAAATGTCTATAATAGTAAAACAAAGCTTTAATTGATCTGTTTTCCAGCTAAGGATGTTATGTATATCTGTCCATTTATGGGAGCAGTCAGTGGTACGCTCACGGTGACGGACTTCAGAATGTTTATCAAAAGTGTTGAGAGGGTAAGACTTCACCATTTATCTGTCTGTTGTTTCAGGTAGGAATGTTGCTGAAGTAGATTTCAGAAAGTGACAGATTCAGTGAAGTGTGATGTTTTACAGCAGTCTACTAAACAGGAACTTTTGTTGGCTCTAATGAAACACACATGAATAATATTAATTTGTATTTCTTCTAATGTAATAAAATTCATTTGTTTTATATACAAATTTCAGGACCCACCTTTTGTTGTTGATGTTCCCCTTGGAGTTATAAGTAGGGTTGAAAAAATTGGAGTACAGAGCCATGGAGACAATTCATGTGGTATAGAAATAGTATGCAAGGTAAGGCATGGTAGAGATTTATTAATATTAAAGTATTTTCATTTCATTTTTCTGTAAGAAGAATCTGCCAGCCCATGTTCTGTTTTTCTGTCTGATCAGTTCCCTGTATTTGAATTATGCTTCATTTATTTCAATTCCTCTGTGATACTTGCAGTCTTAAACACTTCTGCCTTTTGTCTCAAGAGTGAATTCAAAGGAAAAGTGCCTATTTTTGTATCAAGCATCTCTAATGACAGTGCTGGTTATCTCATAGGAATGCTTACAGAACTCTGTTTTGTTAGGGGTTGGATGATGTCAGTGACTTGGTATTCCATACCTGCCTTCATTCAGTCAAATGCCTTATAACTGCTTTTTTTTTTAATTTATCGTAGAGTAAAACTGTAACTTATTTTTTACAGGATATGAGAAATTTGCGGCTGGCCTATAAACAGGAAGAGCAGAACAGATTGGAGATCTTTGAAAACCTTGTAACGCGTGCGTTTCCTGTTTCTAATGGGCTGGTAAGTGTTAAGATGGAGAGGAGGCTGTCCCTGCTCTCCTCTTCCGGGAGAGTGTAGGGGAGGAAATACAAGGGCTGTGTAACAACCTTTGAAGTGTTGATTCATAAAATCTGTTGCAGAGCAGGCAGACCACTGACACTGTGTGCTTTTTGTATAAATTCATCAAACACTGCTGTGTCCTGCTATTGGTGAAGTTCATTTATACATAACCCTTGAGATCCAGATTTGCCTAATGTTCTGATTAAAAATATGTATGTATTGACTCTTATTTTCTGCAGTAGATAATTCAAACTAGAAGTTCTGTCTAATACAACAAATAGCTACAGTGAGTGTTGTTATTAGTTAACTGCAGAATTCTATTTCACTTGCTTGTGTGAGTAAGGAACTAGTTCGGAGGCAGGAAACCAATTTTCTCATCTTGGCATTGCCATTGATGTGTTGTGTGATCAGAGGCAAGTAACTTCAACTTTCTGTTTTCTATCTTGCTTTTGTTAATTTTAAACTCGTACTCAATGGAGGAAACTATTTTTCATCTTCTTTCTAGCTCAGTGTTTTCTAGTTGTGACTGAAGGTGTTACATCTGCTGTTCAAGTGTTCTGGAAGTGCTGGATTTGAAACACTGAGTGTTCACTGTTTTGGAACTTGTTGTGCATACAACCTGTCAGACAGTAATTTATGATTTTGTTTTGTTGTCTTTAGCCTCTTTTTGCATTCAGCTATAAAGAAAAGTTTGCTGTTAATGGCTGGAAAGTGTATGATCCAATGGCAGAATATAAGAGGCAGGTAGGTTATAGAAGTATTTGGTGTATTTTTCTTTTCTTCATCTCCCCCAGAGCCATTTAAACAATGTTACAGAAAACTCATCATTTTCAGCTCTTGCTGCATAGACTGACTGTCTGCATTTCATGTTTAAATAATAAAATGCAAGTGGCCTGACTTCGAGTGTGTTGAGCACCTGCTAAAGTTGATGGAGGTGCAGGTGCTGAGTACTTGAGCAAATTGGTCTAACTTAACATGGTTCTGAAATCCACATTTTTCAAGTGCTGTTTCTACAAATACAGGCTTTATAAAAAAATTGGATTTGAATAAGCAGCATTAAACAGAAGAGTAACTGTAATTTGTAATTTTAAACCTACATTTTCCATGTGGTTATATTCCATATGTTTAGTAGGAAAGACTTCCATTGGTTTATGATTTAGTATGAAGTTTGTAGCTTAGTTAAAAGAAAAATGTGCTCATGCCCCAAACTCAGATATGTAAAGGTCTAACCTGAAAAATGCAAAACTGTTTTACTTTCATCCAGGGCTTGCCCAATGAGAGTTGGAAAATATCCAAAATTAACAGCACCTATGAGCTTTGTGACACATATCCTGCTGTTCTTGTTGTGCCAACCAGTGTAAAGGACGATGACCTCTCAAAGGTGGCAGCATTTAGAGCAAAAGGGAGAGTTCCTGTAAGTACTTGTACAAGAGGATATAAGTGCTTTAGAAATGTGTAGCTTATAAGAAATTATTAGCGTTCTCTTAGGCTTTATTTTTTAAGTAACCATGGGATGGCTTCCTTCCTGAGATGGGGTGGGGAGCAGAGAAAGAATGAGACTCGATGGGTTTGGAACCGAAGAGAGCAACTCAAGTGTGAGTTTAATTGCACAATCACTGTGCTATGTAGTAAGTGTTTTGTTTGGAGTTAGCACTTGCAGGCCGCAATGGTTCCTGATGCTGTGGCGTGTGTTAGCTTGTGCTCTGGTTTGGAGGATAATGTGTCACAGCCAGAGTGCTCTGCTTGAGAACAGACACAGGAGCATTAGAACCCCTCTAAATACAGTGGAGGGTGTTGGTTTTCATGCTTAGCAAGGTAGTGTTCAGGTCTGTGGCCTTCCATCTGGAAGCAGTTTTTCTTCCTCCATTGCCCTTTTTTTTTCAGTTAGAAAGATACAGGCTACTTTTTTCGAGTTAGAAAGGAACAGCTGCTATTAGAAATAAAAGCTAAGATCTTTAGAATCACTCTGCATTTCAAACTCAGATTTGGGATGAGCAGTCAGTGCTAGTGTGCTGTCAATATCCTTTAGCATCAGCCCGTCCTTAAATTTGCATTTGTTGATTTGCCAGGAAATAATACCAAATAGACCATGTGATTGTGTGGTTGTTCTCTGGCCTGCTGCTTTTATAGTAGTGTAGTAAATTAAATTGTTTTCTCCTATTCCAGGTGTTATCCTGGATTCATCCTGAGAGCCAAGCAACAATAACTCGGTGCAGCCAGCCATCAGTCGGCCCAAACGATAAGCGTTGCAAAGAAGATGAAAAATATTTGCAGACAATAATGGATTCCAATGCTCAGTCACATAAACTTATCATCTTTGATGCCAGGCAGAACAGTGTTGCAGATACAAACAAGGTAGGTTGGTGTCATCACTAGCATTAGTTCCTCAGTCTTAGTGCAACCTGAAGCTTGAGCCAGACATCAGGATGTTGAAAAGAGGAAAGAAAGGCTCCCTACAGAGGGCAGGGGAAGGAAGGTAAGTTGCTTTGTGGCATTTTGGAAAGGCTGGCAGAAGGCAAGGGCAACATGAAGATACAGCTGAGAAATTATGCAGTAAAGCTCACCGAAGACCAAAGCTTTCATCAATAAAAAGGGGAATATACATGAATGTATTATCAAATGTAGCTTGTTACGGTAAGAATTTCTTCCACCTAGAAAAACCCTCTATAGGTTTTTTCAGAAAAACAAAAGCCAAAAATATGTTTTTATTAGGGCTAAAATAATCCCTTCTCTCAGACAATGCTGAAGCTTGAGCAAAATAAGGCTCTCTGCCTTTTGCTGAAGGCCTGTACATGTTCTCATTGTCTGCTTTTACCTTTCAATGACAGGCTAAAGGTGGAGGATATGAAAGTGAAAGTGCCTACCCAAATGCGGAGCTGGTCTTTCTGGAGATTCATAATATACATGTCATGAGAGAATCCCTGCGTAAGCTGAAAGAGATCGTTTATCCTACCATTGATGAGACGCGGTGGCTGTCAAATGTGGACTCCACACATTGGCTGGAGTATATCAGGGTAAAATACTTCTCATGTGAAAAATCAATTGCTTTTTTAAGCCATGTTTTTAACTTGAACTTTTGAAAATATTGCTAAAATAATGTTGAAACTCAAGCATGTTGCTTTAATCAGGATAATGTGAAAAAGTTTAGTTTTTAAATAGTCACTCAGAATGCAGCATTTTAAGCATTCCACGACTTTGTATTTCCAGTTTTATGTACTGGCAGATAGTGAGTTAATTCCCAATAACACAGTATTGTATTTACTGCTGGACAGTGTTTTATTTTCTTGAGAAGGAATGTTTGTGTGCAATCCAGGGTTATCCCTCTTGTTTGGAAGAATGCCCTGGGAACTTCAGATTGTATTTGAGCCACTGCCAAAAGGGCTTGACTGAATTCTGCAGTCGTTCTCATCCTTCCCTCCTTCAGTGCAATATTATTGTTCTTGTGATGGGCACCTACATTTTCACGGGCTGTTTGTAGTCAGTGATCTATCAGACTATCATCTACCCTGTTATTTAACATAATATTAAAATAAATGACTACCACGCTCAGTTTTACAGTCAGTTTCACTAACCTTTGAAATTATTTTAGAGTAGATTATTTCATTGCTGCATTCAATCCCCTGTTTATGATTAATATGGATGGAGTGTAATTTGTTTCATTAGCAGCTGGCCTAAATGTCGCGCATGCAGAACATGTTTGGGATTGTTCATTGGTTTGACTCTGTTAAGCAGTGCCTGCTGACAGCTGCAGCAGAGGCGGTAGAGGGAGCAAACACAAAATTAAGAGTCAAATTTAATGGTACTTTGAGAACAGTTTAGTTTTCTTGTTCTCTTGAATCTGAACTATTTGAAACAGCTTTGGGAATCTGAGTATCTGGAAACCTTTTCTTACCAGCCTGGCCTTCAGTACAGTAGTCTGTTTTGTGCCTGTGGTCACCTTCCATTGCTGCTGACTCTGGTGGGGTTCCCGGATTAGGCAGTGTCAGGAGTGAACTTTGGTACCACTGTCAGACAGGTGACAATGGCATAGCAATTGGAAATGTCATTAAATTATTTTAAAGAGTTGACACTTGTGACATTCTTCATTAATCTGTCCCTTACATGCTACTTCATCACATTAATGATACTGGCAGCAAACACAGCAAGCTGATTTCTTAAAAGCTGCCATTATTGTGTTAACAGTGTTGAGAGTATCTCTCTGAGATTTTTTCCAAGAATTCCTTGCCTTCCTTGCCTTTTGACTGGGCTTGTAATAGCATTAACAATCCGCAGCTTTGCCTTTGACACATCTGCTGCTTTCTGGGCTCGGATCAGTGTGGCTGTGTCCCAGTTTAATGCAGTGGAAACTCACCTTCCAAGCCCTGGCACCCACAGCACTTGAGCGAAGTTCCAGGAGTATCTGCGAAGGCACCAGTAACTCTGTGTGTGTGAAGACAGTAGCAGCAACATGAGTAGAGTCACTTGGTTCTTACTGCACACCCAGAATGTTTGCCGTCTGAGGTTAGAACTTGTACTATTAACTGGTTTTCAATTATCATTTTCTAAACCAGTCGAAAGCCAATTATTCATTAGGAGCCCTAACTGAAATATTGTTATGGGTACTAAGTTTTGAAAAATCTGTAAAAAATAATAAATTTGTACAGGAACCTGTTTTCTAAAGGCTGTTGCCAAAGTGGAATAAAGTGTTTACATACTCCACAGATATTTGCTGAATTAATAGTAAATGTGTAAATTCTCTGCTCATTTCCTGTACCTGTTCTGTTATTTCCAGCTGTTTTCCTTCAGAGGCATCTGTGTTCTCTTTTGAGCAAGCTATTGCATACCTGTATGTTAAACAGATTAGTTTTCTGCTTTTATTGAAGACCAAACAGTTTTAATATTTAGTGCAGTAGAGCTTTCTAACTGAAACAATTGGCAATTAACTAGTTCAAGCCACAAACTGTTCTGTCATAGACACTTTTCTATTATTTCTTGGTATTTCCACCCTGGCATCCTTCAGTTCTTCCATAAAAGACACACTCTATAAAAGATATAATCGATGGAGACTGTCTCTAAAACATGGTTCTTGAAATAGGTTTGAAGACTGGTCTTGTGCACAGCTTCTCCAGCAGATGCAGGCTTTCCTACTTCCCAGAAGATGTTTTTGCATGCCTGGGAAGGGAAAAGTGCAAATATTTTGCAAGATTCCATTTTCTGTTGTTGGAATGCAGAATAGGAATTCTTCTATGGTTCCATTTCTTGTGGTTGTTTTTTTTCTCCACATACTTTTCAATGCCGTGATAGGTCATGTTAGAGACGAGTCTTCACAGGAGAGAGATTATTTAAGTTTTTAAAAAACTAGAGGATGCCGTCAGGGAACAGAAGAGGTGGGGTTTGAGTGGGGAGAAGAGTAACAAGTTCACAGAGGTGACCTCAGTCCTGTGCCGGCTCTGTTCTGTGCTCCCCTGCATTGCTCCCAAATCCAGGCCATTGATGGTCAGCTCAGAAGCTGAATACAATATGTACTTCATGCACCAACAAATCAGAACAGGCTCCCAGCCAGGGATTTCTGTGTTTGTTTGGGTTGTGTTTTGATATAGATTAGCTGGATGATTTGTCCCTTTCTCTCTAAACTCGGTAGTTTCGGTTGAACTGAAAATGGAGCAAGAAAGAGTGCTTGATTAATGTGAAATGAACTTTGAAAACCTTGAACCTTCAGCCGTTGGAATAGATTACAGTATTTGTGTCTTTTCATCATAATACAGAATATCGTTTAATTTAGAGAAGGGATTCCCAGGTTCATTTGTTATGTACTAATAATGGAGAGCTGGTAAGAACTCTGTCCTGGACTACAGAGTGCACACAGTTTTTGTACCTCTAGGAATATGCATACCACCGTTTGGAAATCTCTCATTTAAAGCATTGTCATCAGGATGTTTATGTAATTAATCAGAAATTTTAAAACATAATGGCTTTAAGAGCATAAAATACTAACTTTTTTCTCTTTTCTTGGTAGAGTTTAGGGTAGTATTTAATATGCTTGTTTCTTCATTTTTGTTTAAGATGCTTCTTGCTGGAGCAGTAAGAATTGCGGATAAAATTGAATCTGGTAAAACCTCTGTAGTGGTTCACTGCAGCGATGGCTGGGATCGAACTGCACAGCTCACTGCCCTGGCCATGCTTATGCTGGACAGCTACTACAGAACCATTAAAGGCTTTGAAGTTCTTGTAGAGAAGGAATGGATAAGTTTTGGACATCGATTTGCAATGGTAAGCTGGAAAATTTAGTGTGCAGTTTGTCACCTTCAGGGCTTTTCCATTGAATAGCATGTTTTCTCACAGTGCTCCGCTGCATTTTAGTTATTGTCCCTGGTGTCCTTTTAATGGTCTGAGTGTGTCAGAGAATTGTGACCTGTTCATTTTTAACAGGAAGCCTCTATGTGACATATAAAATAAAGTAAAGAAAAATGAAGTGGTTTGAATGCAATGGTGAGAAAAAGTCGTGTGGCTTTTTTATGAGAGTGAGAGATTGTAACTTATGGAGCTTATGAGTGGAGAACCAAGGAAAACATTTAAAATGTCTGAAGTGTGAAATGGCTGGAATTATTACTCTGATTTAAGGTTGAAGTGTTTATTTAAGACATGGCCTAATGGGGAATTAGAATAAATGATGACATTCTGTGGGCTCTGACTCTTAAGATGGTTTAGTAGAAATGACATGTAGTTATGACAGGTGGATATGGAATAACCATTCTTTCAGTTCAGTCTTAATAAATTCCTACCAGTTTCACCCCCTGGTAGGAATGAATGGCTGTGCAGTAGAAGACAGGGAAACAACTGGCAGAGCTTTCCAGCTCTGCTCAACAGTGAAGGCATGTCCATAAGTGAATACTGGGATGCATTTTTAGTAGTTGAAAAACGCAGGTTAACGTTGTGGGCGACTTGCTTGACTTGTTCACTGCTGGAGCACATTTAAGAGTTCCTGAGCCGTGCAGTGTTGGGATGGTGCTGCGGACACACCAGACTGAAATGCAGTGTTCTCTGACTTCTAGCGAGTGGGACACGGAGATGACGATCATGCAGATGCTGACAGATCTCCCATTTTCCTTCAGTTCATTGACTGTGTTTGGCAAATGACAAAGCAGGTAAGATGCTGAAGAGTTCATTTCTGTGAGGTATCAGTCTTTATCTTGGAAACATAATTTGTTTAGGAGAACACATTCCTTTATAAAGCAGTAGCGTTTTTACCTGAGGCTGGTTGCTCTGAGGCTGCACTGTACACACAGAGGGAAATTTCTGCTCAAAGTGGGGTACAAGGAGCTACAGTAGAGATTTTGTCTCAAAACCAAAATACCAGCAATTTTTTTCTGTTTAAAATAGGCTTATAAAGGGTTTGCTGTTTACATAAATAAGAGTTTGATGAGACAAATTATTTGTGTTGTATGTTCACTGGTGGAGTAAACGTTTGTATGGATTTATGTTGTTCTTAGGAAACAGCAAAAATCTGGGCTGATTGTGAACTGAGGGTAGTACAGAGTTCTTTTATATATGTCTCAAACGTTAACATTTTCATCCTTATGTATACAGAACAGCATTTATACTACACAAGCCTATTGTCCATCACTGCTCTTGCCTCTAGATCAGGGGAGATCGTTGAAATCAGTGATTCTTAAGATACCAAAATATTCATCTTCTCATTTTTGTTCTGAAATGTTAAATTAGCAAATGGATTTAGTCTTCACTTTCCTTATTTGTGCCTCCATGAGCTTTTATATTGCCATTCTTTAATGGGGTTATTGAAATAGGTTGTCCACATGAAGGATTTATTTCCAAGTGATTTAAGTTCTTGGTGCTTGACTCCTTTTTTTTTCTCTTCTCCTTTCTCTTTACTTTTTTTCTTCTTTCCTTTTTTTACCTCCTTGAAGCCTAACATGGATCTGTGCTGTTATGGTAAAAGCTGTTACACTGAAGTCTGTATAGCATGTGATTTGTTTTGAAGGGAGGAGGGTAACAGTCTGGTTCCATATGATCCTGGCACTCACAGATCTCTTACCTTCGTCTTCTTGTTCCGAATGTGGTTCTTAAAAACTTACATCACAGTTCCCAAAACTTGTATTCAAAACAGTCATCTTTGGTGCTTTATGGAAGTTCCCTGCTCTTACTGGGCCCTTGTCCAGAGGCTCTTGTAGACATTCTGTGTATTCATATTTCAGCATTAATGTGCTGTTTACTGTGGCTGGAGAAAACAAATGTAAGATTCTGTCCCTCTTTCAGAGGAAAGCTAATGACAATAGTAAAGAAACAGTTCTAAACACCTGGTAGGAACAAAAGTCCTCTGGGGAGATCGCTAATTGAGAGCAGCCTCTTCTATTTTTGTGATTTCCCTTGCTACCTCCTATTTCTTACTATAAACAGTTTAGTTCCCTCTAAAAAACAGAAAGGGATGGGGCAGAGGAGGAATCTGTGAAACATTTTGCCAATACCACATCTGTTCAAAACCTGGATCCAGAAATTGTTCTGAAATTCATGAACAGCAGTGACATTGAAAAGTCATTAATGTTACACAGGAAAAAAGTAGAAAAAGTTGTTCTTGAGTAGTTCTTGCCCATTTATTTTGAATTTTTAGTTGTCTTGAACACTTAGAGAATAGATGCGAAGACTGCTGATAGTATAAGCATTAAATGTTTCTAAAACGTTAGCTGAAGCAGGCCCCGGAATCTGTTAGCTAGAACA
>VYZT01043955.1:6902-43751 GCA_013400735.1 Pomatostomus ruficeps | reverse complement strand
GGTGTTTGGGCACTGGAACAGACCTCCCAGCGCAGGGGTCACAGCCCCAAGGCTGACAGAATTCAAGAAACGTTTGGACAATGCTCTCAGGCACACAGTGTGACTCTTGGGGATGGTGCCATGCAGGGCCAGGGGCTGGACTATATGATCCTTGTGAGTCTCTCCCGACTCATCAGATTCTGTGATTTGGAGCTGAGGTCTGCAAGGTGCTGTCATGGATTTGTGTGCTTGGTGGAGCAGGGTTTGAGACTTGAACTCTTTCATTGGGTGTATCTGTTCCTGGAGGCAGCCACCCTGCAGGGCTTCTCCAGACCACATGGAGATGCAATGGCTGATGTTAGTACTGCTGGGTGCTGAGTCCCACGCTGCAAAACTCTTGCCTTAGGTCTCTCCTGGGCCACAAACTATGACCTTGACACATCATTATTAATTTTCTGTGTGTTTCATGGGTTTTTTTTCTTTCCTTCCACCCCCTAACAAAGCTTGAAAAAAATGTCTGTGGGGGTGTTGTAGCCAGACGGGCTGGTGCTTTCGTTACATGGTGCTAATGGTATGTGTTGCATGCTCTGGGTTATCATGCACAAATACTCATAAGAGGTCAGCATGGAAGGTCCTGGAGGAGGCACCAAAGCTGGGGCCTTCCATACCTGCATTGCCTGCCTCATGGGAAATGTAGGGAAACAGTCCAGGCAGCTGTGCTTGTTTTTCCTTCCGGGAGGAAGTACTTTGAGCAAACAAGGAAGAGGTTGCACAGAGAAGTGGCTGATGCCCCATCCCTGGGAACGTTCAAGGCCAGATTGGACAAGGCTCTGAGCAACCTGATCTAGTTGAAGATGTCCCTGGTCATTGCAGGAGGGTTGGAGTAGATGATCTCTGAAACGTCCCTTCCAACCCATACTATTCTATGAATATGTGGTATGGATGACCACAGACTTAGGGCCTTGGAGAGAGGTACCAAGCTAAATCAGTCAGTGCAGACACATTTGTTTACATTTTAAGCCAGAATTGTACTGGAGGCTTACAAACAAAAGGGGTAAAAAATTGGATTAGTCTTCTGGATTCAGTGGTTGCACTAGAAGAATTCAGCAAGAGGAAAGGAGGAGGAAGTGACTTATTCCTCCTGAAAAGGTAGTGTGGTAAAATACAGTGTGAAGTTCAGCAGTGGTAAATATAGCTAAATCAATTGAGTTTAGTTCATATCCTGAGAGCCATAAATGTACACAGGTGAAATTTTATGAGCTTTTAAAAAGAACTTTATGAGCTTAGAGGGAGAAGCAGTATAATTTGAAACTAGCAATGGAAAAATAATGTAATATGGATTGTGGCATACCTAGAAAAACCTGTTAACTTACCCTACAAAAGGACCATAAAGCATAAGCAAGGAGAAAAGATCTAGGGATCTCTTTTATTCTTCTCCAGGACCTTGATCCAACCTTCTTTCAAAAATGTAGTATCCATTGAAATTACTCTCTGGGCAGTCCTAGAGTCTAAAGGACTCCCAGGGAAAAAGTCTCAAAGGCAAAAAAGTAAAGAGGAGGGAAATGTGCAAGTCTTTGGGAGGCTCTGCTACTTCTCCATCACTGCACCCTCTGGTTTTTCTCCTGGGGATTAGAGGTTGCCCTGCTGCACACATGATAAGAAGCAATGTTCTAAGACATGTAAAGATGCCTGGTCTTGTCTGCTTGGTATAAGAAGGGTGGCCTATGGCCTCACCTGAGGCATCTGAAAACCGAAATACACTGTCTCCGGATGCTCTTTTACCAGTGGCCTTAAGAGCAGAGTGCTGATAGCAGCAGCAGAAGGCTCAGAGTTATGCAGGTTTTCTCATTTAAGAGACCAGGACACATATTCCCCTTACGCCTCCTGGTTTCCTGCTGAGCTCTGCTAATGCCTGGCGCTCTCAGTGATATCTCCTCCTCTGTGTTGTATTTCAGCATAAGGTATCAGTTCCTCGGGATTGCAAGGCAAACTTCGGAAGTTTTTGGGGAGGGGAGACCACTTGTGGCTTAGCTTAGTGACAGACTGGTCAGCAGTACCAATCAACTTCTGCCCAGCTGTGGCGAGATAGGGCTGAGAGCCATCCTGATAACTGCCAAGCCAACTGATCATTTTTAAATATCAGCATTTCCACAAGTTTAAATAACCCAATGTTATTTGATGCTATGTAAGTGGGTTGCTTTGATTTGGTGAGGTCTTGCTCTTGACAGCACTTCTTAGACCTCTTAGTCTTTTGAGTGTGGTGAGACAGGCTGTGCCCTAGAGAGCTGCACATCAAAGGAGAAGCCTTTGTGACTAACTAACCCAGTCTGGTTCAAAATCAGATGTCTAGGAGTGAATTTTCAGCAGACAGCTAGATCTTGTGCAGTAATTAGGTCAAGAGCCTATTATTGACCTCTTCTCACAGGCAAGAATTTATGCAAGAACAGGAATAGCCATCCAGCACTGCATTTGAGACATGGTCTTCTGAAACAAAGGCTTTATTCCAAATAAAACATTTCCCCCATGTCAGTAATCAGATCTGGCTTTGATAGAAAAGTCATCAACAGGATCCTCATATGGTGCTAATATCTTAGCTGTTCTTTCTGCAGTTGTGTTTGGTTATATATAAATATATATATGTGTATATTTAAAGCTCCTCTTGTTAATGCACCAAATATGCATAGGCAATTAACAGAAGATTGTGTTTGATTATGGCTTACAAGAAAGTCTCCAGAGAAGTTACTGTTCATTACTCAGTGAGCAGCCCTTTCAGCCATGAATGGTGACCTTGGCAGAAGGTCCTGGAGACCACTGAATTAATTGAGAAAGTTTTAATAAAGGCTGGTGCATGGAAAAAAAAATAAATCTATATGACTAGTGCATTGTTGGCTGGTGACGATACGTTTGGCAGATACCTATCCCGTTACAAACTCAGATACTGAGTTCATTGCATCACTGTGCTTTCAGGGTAGATTTGATGACAAGCTAGAGAAAGGCAGCTTTTAAAAATGCTCTTTGTTATATTCTGAAAGATGTCTTGCAATTTGACAAAAGTGTAGGATCACTTAATGAGAGTCTGCTGTATTTAGCCAGATGCCTTCTTGGAATAGCACTTTTCCATGGCATCATAGTTACAGAAGTGGTTGTGAACACATTCACTAGCTCAAGTGGCCTAAACGAGTTTTCTTAATGAAAAAAATAGCCTTATGTGTTGATTCCAGTTGCTGTTGTTCCTTCAGTCACAGTTTGTTTTTTGTGAACATTCTGAAACTCTCTGTGTCTCTGAATTAATCGAGCCTACATAAAGGGGAAAATATCGGTGTGGATGTAACTTCTTAAGCAGGCATGGCTAAACTTCAGGAGGGGCTTCGATCTTCTGAGATAACACTATGGAAATACAAAGGGCTGGCACACACTTAGAGGGCAGCTGGGGTGTCTTTATGCACCCATCGAGTCACGTCCCAGCAAATGAAGAGATGTTATTAGGTGCTAATTTCCCCCAAAGTGGCAGTGCACTCATTGAAAATAAAGATGGAAGGGAGCCTTTGTGCCACAACTTTCTCTGAATTAGAGTATATTGGAAGGACTGCACCATTCTCTTTCCTTGTGAAGTCATAATTAAGTAGTTACATCAATATTTGCTCTGAGCTCATGGCCTCTGCAATTACAGGACTGTGTCATCTTGAAACATGTGGACCATGACTGTGGAGAACACTGAGCAGTCCTAGAGCACATGAGGTTTTAAACAGAGCCCACTGAAGTATTTGAGACCCTTTATAAGGACTTAGATGAGTTTTAGATTGAGCTCTTGAAATCCAGCAAGTTTAGGTAAATAGGCAGGAGTAACAAAATATTTCTCAAAAGCTGATTCTGTCATCAGCAGAAAAAACACACTGCAGATGCTCAAGATGCACAATTCAAGCAATTAAAGTAGCTGGGTTTTTTCTTTTGAACAAAGAAGGACTTTTTCTCAAGAATACTGAAACTTTGAGGGTTCTATCAACTCCAAGCAAAGTTGTCCCCACTTCCCCATCTCTCTTCTAACTGAAAACTACTTTTTTTATTATTTAAGGTAAAATGAGATACACTCTTAGCACAGTTCATGAAGATTTACTCCGAAGGGGATAAAAACGTGAATGTACAGGTTAGACTGGAAGCCAGCATGTAATTGGTGAGCAAGCAGATTGCTCCTATAGTGTGGGCTCAAAGTTATCCTGTATGGTTGGACTTTCATGCTTTTTTTTTTTCTTAAAACAGTCTCCTCAAACAACACCAACAGGCTACAAAAGAGCCAAAATATCCTGCCTGAACACCTGCGAACTTTGGATGTGGAAGCAAGCGGAGAGGTTGGTGCCAGCTCTCTGCTGGCGTGATGGATGAGACCGCAGCCCGGGCTGCCGGGCTTTCAGGGGCTCGGGGCTGGGCCTGGCACTGAACTTTGCCTTTTAGGAAAGGTCAGCTCCTTCCTGCCGTCCCACCACACGCCAAGTGGTAGGATGAGCCAGGCGACGGGGACAAAGCGTCACACAGCACAATGAAGAGTGTTAATATGAGTAATTATTGCAGTATGTCACTGCACTATTTTAAGGCTGCTCGCTGCATGCCAAAGAGGGCTCTGGGCAGGGTTTTCATTACAAAATCCTGCCAAAACACTTCCTGAGGGGATCGTGATAAATATAGATAGCAGAGAGCCAGTCTGAATCCACTGCAGTGAATAGCAACAATGCACATGCCTTAGGGTCCTCAAGGCTCATAAAGCAGAAGATACTTGAGTTGGCTGAGGTCCCTGAATAATTCAGCTGACTCCAGTGAGGGATTTTCAGGTAGCCTTTTGATATGGTATTTTAGATATGCTCAGGAATTGGCTCCCAGCTCCCCCTACCAGTGCAGTGGGGGTCACTTTTATTTCTGGCCCTTGATTCATCGTGATGGATCCCAGTCAGATGTTTCAGGACAACCGCTTTTCTCTTTTGTTACACAGCTTTATTGTTGACCATCTGTAGAGCATTGCTTTTTGCCTTGTGTCATGGCGGACACAAATAAAGAACAAAGGAAAAATGTCTGGCTGTTTTTAAACTCTCCCTTTATAGCACAAATTCCCAATTGCATGCTCACGTGAGCAGCACCACTGCTGGTTTTACAGGCAGCTCCATGTTGTCCTCGCTGTCCCCAGGGCTGCCAGAGGTGCCTAACCCAGGTGTTGTATCTGTAGTGTTGTCTGAGGCCTACTGAGTGACTCTGACTGTTCATCCCCCAAAGCCACCAGACCTTGAGTTTCTGCTCAGGCAGAGCAAAGCAATGACTGTATTAAAGAACCCGTACATGGGTGTCTGAGCAGGGTCACCTTGCCCGGACCAGGAGCCTCAGTGCTGCTGCAGTAGGGACCACTGCAAACCAGTGACCCCATGCACGCAGCAAAGACTGTGATGGCTTTGGCTTCTCTGAGAACAGTGATAGCATTCTGAAGCAAAATGGCACACCTCGGGGGATGGCCATGCATTTCCTAAAGGCTGATTTTCACAGCAATCCTGATGGACAACAGCCAAAGCTGCCAGGCCACGAGGTGTTTCATGTCTCAGTGGGTAGCAGAGTTGAGGCACAGAGTGTCTCCACAGTGATGTGGGATTGAAGACATGATGGACTGTACTGCTTCTGCTTGAAAGCCTGCAATCTTTCCTTCAGGCTCCGTCTCCTTGGGGCTGGTGTAACTTGTTTCCCATGTCATTGTCAGCTGGGGGCTGTTGCCAGAGTGTGAGATTGGTGGTTTTTGTGCTTGTCCTGGACTTCTGCTCCTGTTTGGCAGCAGCGTAGCCTCTGCTGGCCCCTGTCCTCCAGACTCACTGACCAAGGTTGTCATGGAGTATATAACTTTAGGAGGTGTTCTGCGCTTCTTAAGTTGCGTATTGATTTGCCTTGAAGCTTTCTCATCTCTGTGTGATAGATTCCTCCATGGAATGTTACCCCAAGAGACACATATGAGTCCTCTCCCCAGCCTGGCCTCATAAGTCTCTGCAGCTCTTCTCCCAGCAGAAACCAAGGAGCTTGCTCAACTGATGAAGTCATGAGGAGCTGTGGGGAAAACTAACAAAGGGGCCCTATTCATCCCACAAACCAAAAGCCCTATCCATTCAGGGACAGCAAAAAGCTCCTTCTGTAGTGATTCCCTGCTGTATTTTCCCTTCTCACCTAATTTCCTCTCATGTCCTGGCTCCTGGAACCACCTGAGAGACCCCCAGGGCAGGCCATGTGGGCTTCTTTCTGCTATTCACCTTCTCCTGTTCCCCCGTTATGATCAGAGGCACAGAGCTCTTCCTGGAGCACGCAGAGGGAACGGCAGCGTCACAGCAAGTTATTCCCATAGCCTCCAGTGAGTGTGTCCTGTTTCATATGCTTTTCCAGTAAATAACTCTGAGCTTTGAAACAAATTCTGCCATGATGGCTATAAATGCTTGAGGAGAAATAAATTCCAGTCAGCTCACTGAGAGGGGTGATGATGCATAAGCAGCAAATGAACTTTGGTATCTGTGTCTAGTAGGCCCCATAGCTCTGAGGGCTGCAGAAAGACAGAAACCTTTTTTTTTTTTTTTCCTTTAAAGGGGTAAGGCTATAATAAATTCAAAATTGTCCATACTAGATAAGGGGTGTATGTGTGTTACGTGGTTATTGGTGTTTATTTTTCACTATTCATGACAAGCAACCTGGATCAAATTCAAAGCCCATTCTGTTATCTCCTGTATAATTACATCAGTAAAACAAATGCCAGACTGTCTTGTTAAAGTATGAGAGATGCTGATTTGCTCCTCAGTTTGTTTGTTATAGGGTAATGCAGACAACGTATCCAGCAATCAGTCTGAAAATGCAGGAAAGGATGTTCTAGTAAGGTGATGTCTCTTTGCAGTATCTGCATTGATTTGGTTGTAAAGCATAACAAGTGACTATGCAGTAGGGAAAATGTCTACTCCAGCAGTTTTGTTCCTCACAGAGAACTCCCTGTACCTGCTGGGACGGCTGGATCAGTCGACTGCTACCTGCTCTATTTAATCTGTTTTTGTGAGTGCCAAGAGCTGGAAAACAGGAATAACAACATGTTTAGAGGTCTGATCCTTTCTCACGGCCCACAAGGACTGTTTCCACTGCTCATTCCAAAGGGAGAGTTGCAGGTAGTGGAAGTGGAAAAAGTTATGAGGAAAGATAGCTGTGAAGGTTTGATTTGGACATGTTGATCTGAGCTAAAAACAACAATTATTTCTACTTCCCACCCTCCCTGTCCCACTCTCATTGTTCCCACCCTCAGCAGACTGACCTGTGGCTGCCTGGGAAGACACACTTTTGACATACTTCTCTGTAAAGTGCATAAGTCATATGGGAAGGGAAGATTCGGGGTTCTCACCTCTTCTTCACTCTAACCCTCTTCTCTTAGCTCCTTTCTCTGCTCTGTGTTTCAAACGTGATGTTTAAAAAATGGTGAGTTATTCCAAGCTCCAGAAGGTACCACCTGTTAGCTAAAACTATAAAAGCAAGACCAACTACAGCACCAAATAAAGTGCTGCCAGAGTAGCTCCTGGGACCTGTCATAATGGTGTCATTCCTGTTCCATTTCCATTGTACCCCTTGGTTTCACACAACCAGATTAATGCAGGGGTGGACCAGGTCTCAGACACAGAGAAATTATTTTGGTGAGAAACCCTGACTGTTGCCACAGGATGCTGGTGACCTTCAGACTTGCGTAGCTGCTCAGCCTGTGGCCATCTGAGACTGAGAAGAAAAGCTTCTTGAGTAGAAAATTCCAATCATTGACCTCATCAGTACAAAATTCATTTTTTTTTTGGGGGGGGGGGGGGTGGAACCCAACAGTAAAGAGTTGCAATCGGAAAGCACAACCTTGGACTGTGACCAAATGGGAATTGGAAAAACCTGGAACTTACAAATGAATGACACATTTTTCCCATATACAAAATTTAGTGTTGTCCCTAGAGACTAGTGATTTGTCTTTTTACTTCACAAAGCTTACAGCAGCTCTCAGACCTCAGCTCTGCATTCTTGAACAATTTGATTTGTGGGGCCTACAGATTTCCCAGCAGCACTGCTCTCATAGTTAATCCAATCCTCCTACCAGCACACCCAGTTCTCTGTCTTGTGCTGGACCCCTGGAGTTCCTCCAAGACCCTTGGGGACCTGCAAACCACAGGGTGAATGGCTCTGTCCTCCAGCTCTGAAGTAGCATCCCAGTTTGAAGATTCTTTTGTAACCTGCACTGACTGAATGGAACTTTGGATTATATTGGAAGGTGGTGCTCTGCCTCCATCATCACTTGCCTAGGAGAGCAAAATATTGCTTAAGAGCAGCAAGTAGGGAAGCAGCAACTGCTGTCATGGCTCACCATCCTGAAAACTCCCCAGGGGCAGAGAGCTCCTCCCCAAGCAGAGTACAAACTATGCTTGAAATGTCTTTTTAAAAAATATTATTAATTTAAAAATACTGTTCTGATCTGCCTTTGCCACAGCACAGATTCCCTACAGGCAGAGCAGATTCTATCCAACTGAAACACATGTTCAACAACAAGAACATCCCCTGCCAGTTATTTAAGCAAAAGGCCTAGTGATTACATCTGTGTGGGAGCTGACTTGGGGAAGACAAGCCTGGAACTCCTGTGGGAGCTCAGGGTCCATTTGTGAAGTGACTGTGACACTGGCTTGGTCACAGCCACTCATTTCTCTGCACCATCCTGACACAGAGCCAAGCACAACACAGGAGAGCTTCCCCAAAGCCAGGTAGCTCTAGCTGCTGGGAACAACTAGTTTGAAAGCCCATGCGTGTCCAGTTTAACCAAGACCCTTCTCGTCTGAGAGTGCTGGTGACCGAGAACTAGGCTGAGCTCCCATGGAAATAAAGCCAGTGACCTGCTGCAGTTCTTGGCTGAATGATGTAACTTCTCAGCAATTTGGTTTCCCCAACTGTAAAACTTAAATAAAAACTTTGAGGTGTTGTCTGACAAAGAGCTGTTAAAGTCTAGGGAACTTTGACTCCCCCTGCTCCAACAGCACAGAATAACCCACTTCAGTTAACTATACTACATTTTAAGGTTTAGTCAATATTTGTATACCTACAGGAATGTATAAACACTGTGTACATGCTATGAAGTTTTACCTCCATTTTTTTCTTAGTTGTGATTCTTTAGATTTTTTTTTTTCTTCTTCTTTTCTCTTTTCTCCTCTCCCCTTTTGCACAGTAGTAAGCATAGAGAAGGCATAGGAAGGGCAGAAGAGTTAAAGAGCCTGTGAATAATTTTAGCTCTTCATCTACTGGGGTGATCACTGTGAAATTCACATGCAAGCATGAGTTCCCTAAACCTTGGAGAAATTGAGAGTGCAGAATCACCTAATAAGGAGACTAGTTGAGGAATTACTGGTCTCAGAAACATCCTCTTTGCAATTAACTTTCAGACCAAAGTCTGCTACTGGTGGGTAACTTTTATCCCTTCCTCATCTCGCTTCAGTAAATTGTTGTCAAGAGTCGTACCAATGACCAAACCCCAGATGAATCTACAGCTCCTGCCCTGTTCTGTTTGGAGGTTTCACTTCTTTTGATCTCTCTGGGGAAGCAGCCTGGCTACAGTCCATGTGTTTTTCTCTACAGCAACAGAAACTGATGAGCACTTTGTTCAGCACAGTGATGGTAAAGGGCAAAGTTGAAGCAAATCTGGCTTTGTCTATTGTGGGAACACCAGCCAGGGTGAGGTTCCTCACGGGGGGGGGTGGGTGTGGGAAGGACTGCATGAAGCAGTGTCAGATCCTGGATGGCTCTGGCAGTTCAGCCAGGGCAGTGATCAGCTCTATGAGTACCACTCCTGTGTGGAAACTGCTAAGTCCATGCTTCCGGACAGATGGGGACTTTCCCAGTTGTTAGGTAACTAACCTTGCCAGCATCCTTTAGAGACTGGGAGAAGGACACGGCCCCAAACACATACCCCAAGATACACAGCATTCAACAGAGCAGAGATGCTGCCAGGAAATTCCTCAGTGATACCAAGCTGCATGTCTGAAGCTAAGTGCCTGCACCTGTATTGAAGGACTCTGCAGTCAACCAGCAGCCTGTCCATCAGAAACACTGAGTGCCTATTATTTTTATTGTCTTCAGTAAGATCTCAATTTGCCTAAAATGAAGCAAAGGAAGTCAGCAAAGGGGAATGATGTAATGCACACATCTATAGAATCACACAAGATTTGGGGTTGGAAGACGTCTTTAAATGTCACTTTCAACCCCTCTGCAATAGGCAGGAACATCTTCAACTAGACCAGGTTCCTCAGAGCTCCATCCAACCTGTGCTTGAATATTCTCAGGGATGGGGCCTTTACCAACCCTCTGGACAACCTGTGACCATGGTTCACCATTCTCATTGTAAATTCTTCTTCCTTATATCTAAACTGAATTGACCCTCTTTTAGTTTAAAACCATTACCCCACATTCCATTGAAACAAGCCCCACTAAAAAGCCTGTTTCCATCTTTCTTGTAAGCCCTCTTTAGGTAGTGGAAGTTGCTATAAGGTCTCCATTGAGCCTTCTCTTCTCCAGGCTGAACAACCCCAGCTCTCTCAGCCTGTCTTCATAGCAGGGGTGCTCCAAGTCTTTGATCATCTTTGTGGCCTCCTCTGGACTGACTCCAGCATGTCCATGTCCTTGCTATGTTGGGGTCCCAGAGCTGGATGCAGCACTCCAAGTGGGGTTTCACCGGAGTGAAGAAGAGGGGGAGAATCACCCTCTTTGAGCTGCTGGCCATGCTGGATGCAGCCTAGGATGCAGCTGGTTTTCAGTGCTGGGAATGCACATTGCTGGTTGAAGGACAGTTTTTCATCCATCAGAACCCACAAGTCCTTCTTGACAAGGCTGCCTTCAATCCCTTCATCCCCCAGCCTGAAGTGATACTGGGCATTGCCCTGACCCAGGTGCAGGAGCTTGCACTTGCTTCAGTGGCCAGCATGCAGGGATGCCATTCCCCCTGCTCAGCATTGTGTACAAGCCTTGAGTACCCCTGCAGCTCGTGTGGTTGGAGTGAGGCCACAGCTCACTGCCTGTGGAAGCAAATAGTTGGGATCTTGGTCCAGCACGTTCTCACTGCACCCCGGCAGCCTGCTCCAGCTGCAGACAGGTATTGACTGTGGTGACCAAAGTCTTTGCCTTTCCTTATGGGGTTTTGGTAGAAAAGTCTGTGATGTTTTCTCCCAGTCACAATGGGTTTGCCTGGTACACCCAACCTGTTTCACTGCCATCTTGCATAGTCACAGTCATTGGTTTGAGCTTGGCCTTAGGTGCATTTCAGATTTCTTTTCTATAGGTGTGCTTTTCACTTCCATTGATAGCTACCACATCCCTTCACCCTCTGCCATGAGATCTGCCTTCTGCAGTCTGGCTCTTGCCTAATCAAGGGAGACAGCTTTCCTGTTGTTACTGTTGACGCTGCAATAAATAGCATATCCATTTCTCCATTTATCTGCTTTTTGAAATCCAGCCTGTAATGCCAGCAATAATTACTCTGTTTCTATATTTAGAGATCATCAGCACCTCATGAATATCAAATTGTACTGTTATTATCTCTGTACAATATGGGCCAGTCTCCTATCAGTGTAAACATTTATAACAGTGATTATCAGTAGGACTGCTAGAGATCCCAAAATAGACAAGGCTGAACAGGAGTCTGCCATTATTTGTTTACTGGGGGAGGCAGGGAGAGAGGCAGAAGAGCCAGCTGAAGGTCTGACAGCACAGAAACCATCTAGCACCAGTGTGGGAAGCTGGTACGTGGGGAACTGCACCTGGTGGGACTATTAGGAGCAAGTGTGGAGAGTCTGCTGAGCTCAAGCACCATCTTAAATCCTTGGAATTAGATTGCCATCTGCACAAACATCCTGCCCCACAAGAAAATTCCTCAGAACACTTCTTTAGGGTATGTTTTTAGTATCCTCATTTGTCCAGAAGGTGATGTTTAGAGCTGTAGTCTGACTGGCTTGGTAAATGATAGAAACTTAATTTCCAAATTATGGATTCAACTAATGTTGCTGTCAGTATCAGCTCGCCAAGGGGAAAGGGTTGATGTCTCATCTTCTGTGGCACTGAATGGTTGTGTCTGAAGGTGTCTGGGCCTCCCAGGCAGCGCTTGCTATTGGCTTGAAATAAAACTGTGCTCTGAGCTCAGGCAAATGGTAGGATGCACATTGCTGGTAAATGTTAAGGGCATGGGTGAATGCCAGTGGGTTTTTGCACTTGCTAACTTGTTTGTTTGTTTTTTTGTTTTGATGGATGTGCCACATTGCATTGAGAAGGGCTGGTTTAAACTTCTGCCAAACAGCTGAAGCTCAGTGGATCTGGATGCCTCCTAAGAGACCTTTCCTCTGCCCTGAATCTCCAGGAGGCTTCCAAGGAACAGTCACTCACCAACATCATCTTTCAGAGCTGTCAAGATGCTTCAGCAGCTCAGCACTTGGCATGGTTTTCCAGCTCTCGCATGCTCCACTGTGGTCCTGCCCATGTGTACTGTTTTCCATGCAGATCCATACCCCCCAACCTCAAAGGCTTTGCTACAATCAATGACTGAAGTGCTTAATAGAACCTTTTCCTTTCCCTCACTTTACCCTAGAGTTATTGCTCCTGAGTGTTTACTTTGCAGCTCTACGGGCCACCTGGGCATGGCTAGGCAGAGCCACCTCCTGGCAGGACAGTAAGGAAAGCTCCCGATCTGCTAGCCCAGCACTTGCCACTGCACAAACATTTGGCCACTATCAGTGGCATGTCCCCAGCCTGCAGCCTGAGAGAGCAGGGTTACTGCTCAGTACCCAGCTCTCCCGACCAATAAAGGGTATATCTGTGCTGTTTTGTATTTAAAGTGGGGGTGCTAAAGTGCAGGTAAGAGAAAATTACTGGCATTTGGAAGGAGTTGGGCAGGAAAGTGACTGTATGACTCAAATCTGGGCAGGTGAGCTGCTTGGAGACAGGGCTGGTGGCACTGAGGGACACCAGGAAAGTGGCAAAACCTTGTGAACACAGTGGATGGCTATGCAAATGCAGGTCCTGCTATCGCACACTATTTTGCCCCAAGACAACAGTTATCCATACATAAGCACATCCTTTAGATTCTAGCTGAAAACATTTTAGTAACACTAAAATCAAGCGCTAGAATCATATTTTCTATTCTGAATAGAAAAAGTTAGTAAATAAAGCTGTCTTCTTATCAATTCCTCATCCCTGAAAGTGCCATAATACGCCACTCGACAGTTTCTGTCCTAGCTAATTTCTAGAATCAGCTGTCTTTTCAGAGAAACCACTGCCAGAAGAGGACATGACTAAGCAAGAGAGGAAACTCAACTGTAGCAAAATGTGAGTGAAACAGAAAATAATCACTGAGTAAACTAGTACTTGTTGGTTCAGCAGGGGAAACAAATCTAGATCATTCTCTGAAGCTTTGGAGAGACCTCGCTGGCTCTTGCACAGCTGGCTTGGAGAGGCACACAGAATACAAAGCAGGAGTTAAGGGTTCCAGGGCTGTGCACGGCACCTCACACTTTCATCTCTTGCACAAGGGGATGTGTCCTTCTGACAAGGGAGCTCTTGTACACATGTTTGTGCTGCGAGAATGCTGTCTATGTTTGGTTTGGAAAAGCTATGCTTGCTTAACAAAACCTGAATTTATCCCTGTAATCCTTCCCTGCATCTCCATGGCCAGATTGGAGCAGCCTGTGGAAAAAATTCCTGTCTATTTTCAGAAATAGATAAAAGCATTCAGATTACAGAGTGCAAATCTCATCTCAAAACGGCTGGAAAAATCCATTCAGCGCCACTGTCACTGACCCTCACGACCTCTCCAAGTAATGAATTTCAGTTGCCTGTGCCTCTCCCCCATGCTGCCTCCTTCTCCTCCTGCCGCCACTGCCGGAACTGACCGTGCTCCCAGCATCTGCAAAATGTCAGCCTTGAATCCCACTGTTTATCCCACGGGGAGCAGGGAGGGAAGCGTTATGTAAAAGAGCCGAGTGTGGAAATCATTATTGATCTCACTGCTTGAAACTGCTAGTAAGATCTTTTCAGTCCAGCGTCCATGCTCACAAATTTTGGCAGAGCACTTTTATGCCAAGGAAGAAGAGCTCTTTACCATAAAGGTGAAAGTGCCAGGAATCTGCCTCACTGTCCACACTCGTCCCAGGGCTCCGCTCTCTGCTGTGCCCGGAGCTGGGTACGGTGTCACCCCCTCCACCGCCAGGAGATCCTAGAGCAAATGAGCCTTTAGCATCACTTTTTAGTTCACAAGATTAAAGATTCCATGGAGGAGATTACTGCTCATTTAAAGGGATTGTGTGCTTTAGGTAGCCCCTGAAGCTTGATGAATTCCTGCTCATGGTGGATTAGATACCCTGTTAGCAAGCAAAATATTAAAGACAATGGCAACGAGCTTACATCTCGCTCATATTTTGCTTATGGATTACATTCTTTGTAATTAATACCAAGGAAGAAGGCACCCAGATGGACTGTGGCTTTTGAAAGATTAACCTTGATGGAATTTCTTGTTTTAATTTAAAACTTTATTAGTGTTTCTGTGATGTTCAGATCAGACTTGGGATGCTGATAGGTTTGTGGCTGGCTCATCAAGTGTCTAACAGGAATCATGTGGTCCTCCCTTGGGATTCACACAGTTGACAATCACCACGCTTGTGTTCCCTCTGACAAAATTAGTCTGAATCCTAGGAGGTTCTGAACAAACCATTTTCAGAACTGAGGATGCTTCAGATGTCTCTCCTGTTTCAGGATGATGAGCAGGATATGAAAATCTAAAAGAGGAGTGTGTGGCGAAAAAGAGATGTTGGAGAGGTCACCAGCTCTGATGATGAGTACATGGTTTAGGGCGACAATGTGGGTGTTGCTCCCAGCACTGCTAACCTTCCAGGACCTGGGGGAATCAGATCACTTCACCAGGAAACTTATAAATGTATCCACTTGGCAACAGTGACAACAGGCTTTGGTGTTACCTACCCAGTATAGACAGAGAGAAGCACAGAACTGCGCACACCACTGGTGAAATGTGTGAAGAGGGGACAAGGTATTTCAGCAACTCATGACTAAACCCGTGGGATATCTGCTTCTTAAATGACTTCAAAATACTTTGAGATCTTTGATTGCAAGGCAGCAGGTGTGATATAAGCAAAAATTCTGTATTTGTTGCATGTGCATGTTCAGAGCTGGATTTATGTCTGTGTGCATGCACATGAATGTGTATTTTCATGCATGTCCTTTGAAGCCCAAAAATGGCTCAGCTGAACATGCAAGTGAAGAAAACTGGACAGCGTGTGTGCATCTATAGATATATACATTGCACATGGAGTACAAGTGCCAAAACACACCGGAAAGCACAACACACATATTACAGTCTGCCTGAAAGTCTAATGCTAATATTGGAATTCATTTTATCCTACTGCCTTATTTTCAAAGCCTAGAGAAATACCCACACTAGCCAAAACAATCTGACTCTTGAGCTCGCTTCAGTATTTTCCACAATTTTCAACCAGCTGTCAGGTGAAACTTTCAGCAGTTGTAAATGGCTGTTGAAATTTTTAGAAATGCTCTAACTGCACCATTTTAAAGAAATGCTAAATGGCTCTTATTTTAAGATATTATAAACACTTTCTATCATCTCAAACAAAGCTGATACTGTTTTTGAAAATCATATATCTGATGCAAAGGGTGTAACATTATTATTTCAGATAATGGTGCAAAACAAGGATATCACAGGAAAGGTCATTATTGCCTATAAAGGTTAATGAATTTAATACCTCTTAAAGTAGTCATGAAGGGATACATATTGATTCAAGGTTACTGGATCTATATATATGGAACACATAAGCCTGAATTATATTGATATATAAAAATGAAAGTGTTCATGAAAAAGTAGAACCAAATTGCAGGTTATAAGAAATTTGTTTTAAATATTTTCAGAAAATCTGGAGGTGTTTCTGTTGCGATCATGAGTCTGAGAACTATAACAATGCTTTCTCCAAGTGAAAATCTAACCTGTTAAGAGAAAATTAATGTGGAAATCCAGTAAAAGATTCAACTCTGACCCATTTGGAAGACAAAATAAGCCTGTGATATCCTGTTCATTCACCAGGGAGTCATACTTATCATTGAATTGTTACAGCCAGACAGAACACAGGTATTTATATATTCTGTATGATCCAAGTGCTTAAATTGCTTTCAACTGTTGACTTCACTGGAGATGAATGAAAGACATTAATTGGACTGCTGCAATCCAGCCTCTTCCAGCATTGTGTAAGGGCCCCAGGAATATCTCTTGTGTACATCATTTCCATCCGTTCCAGGAGTTCCCATGGCATTGTACAAACCCCACAGCAGAGCGGTCACCACAGCTCCCTCTGCCAAGCTCCCCCACCAGCTGCTGCCAGCTGATGGCTGCTCTGCAGGAAAACAGCTCTACAACACAGGCAGCTCATGGGGCCATTTGGATGGATGCCTTCTGGAACAAAAAAAGAGGGGAGGGGAAGGAATGGAAAAAAGAAGAGAGAAAAGAAGAGAACTAAAATGAAATGCATGAATATAGGTGGGAAAACAAGTTCTGTTCCTCGCTGAAGCTGCCCAGACAGACCGTCTTACCTGTGTCCATGTCACATGATGTGTTTGGCTAGCCAAGAGAACAGCTGGATATGTTATCCAAACACCAAATAATGCTCTTCACTGCTCCACTGGGACACTGACCAGTCAACGCAGCTTCCCTCAGGCACCATCCCCATGTGATGGAGGCAGAGACGAGCAAATCTTCCTGGATAAATGCCCATGGACAATTCATGTTGCCTCTTTGCTTCTGCTTGGACTATCTCTCTCTTTTCAGTGTAAGTCTCCTCCTTTACCCCTGACTCCTGCTCTTTCTTGCTCTGCGTTCAAAGCTATGTATTGTTTCAATGAGGGATTTCATGAAAGCAGAAAGCACCTTCCTTTTCTTCCAGAGAAGGTAGGTTTAAAGGGTCTCAGAGGGATTATTTTAGGTCTTCTGATTATGTTTCTAGGCTTAGGATGGGTGTAATGTAGAAATTAGACAGACAAAAGGTTGAAATACACAAAACCTGGAAAACATCCAAATCCCTCACACTTAGCACTTTCCACATACACCTTCCCAATCATTTCTAACTCCACAGCTTCAGCTCTGTGAGTAATGCTTAGTTTTGAACTTAGATTTAGCTAAATGTGGTGAAGAATCCATCCTAGACCTCACTGAATTGGTAGTCAGCCCACAGGTATTTCAGTAAACTCCAGATAGAGCCAGTAAAAGAGAATGGAAGGGAAGAGTAGTAGACTCTGTAATTAAAAAGCCTTCAGTCTCTTAACGCAGACTAAATACGTTAAATCCTCTAGGACTTTCAGACTGAAGATCAGCATTTACAGCTTCAGCCCCAAATCATTCATAAGCACTTGCAAATGATGGCACCCATGTAAAAATCCTTCTCATGGTAAGTACTGCCCTGGGCACAACACGGTTAGCATGAAGCAGCAGCCTCCAAATGGCTTGAAATTATAAGTTCTGAGCAGGACAGATTACAGCAACCCAACAGACCATAGAGGAGAGGTTCCCACCTCCAAACTGGCATGATGCAACCTCCCAGTAAAACACAGCTGAGAAGATAAAACAGTTCTGGAGACCACAGTGACGCCCTGCCAGCCATCTGATGCCCAGAAGCCTTAAGGACCCTTGTGCTTAGGACACACTGAAATGGAAACCTGACTTTTATGATAGTGCCTTGGAGGAAGCAGCATCACAATTGCATGGGAAAGTGGTCTGTCCTTTGCATTCCAGGACTGCCTTCATGACATACCATAAAAAGGGCTGGAATAGTGTTTCTTCCTCCACCTCTGCCTGTAGGCTCCACAAGGAGGTAGAAGTGTGGGCACACCACACGCTATCAACAGTTTATTGATAACTGGAGGATGTGAGTTGATGGCACTCTGCTGCCTAAATTCCTGCCTTGCACCTCTGCTCTGTGGCCTGATTCACCCCAGAATGTATCAGTGTGTGTTCTCACCAGGTCCTTGGGTGGTTGTGTGGGCAGCTGAGAGCTCTTCTATCCATAGCAGCGGCAGCTGGGGTCCTCCATCACTCCTTGGGCAGGACTGCTCCCCAGTCCTGACCCTGGCTGAGGTGCTGGAGCCATGGGACTCCTTTAGGGCACCTTTTCACAAGACAGGGGGAAGGGAGGTGGAGCTCTGCCAACAGATTTGAAAAAGTGGGTTCTTTTGCTCATTATCTGGATATATATTGCCATTGCTGGCTTTGCCTGGCTTTATGACTGTGCTCCCTCTTGCCTAATAAAGATCTGGGAATGCAAGTGAGTGGTGGAAATCCATCTCTTTAAGAGCTCCCAGGGAGGGTATGTTTAGTTTGCTCAAGGTTTCTAAGTGGAGATTGGAATTTAGTCCTCTATCAGGAGGGGCCATGGGTATATTAAATCCAAACATTTTTCTCTGCTATTAACCACCTGGCAGAAAGGTTACACTAATTACATCAGATGTGTTTTCTCAAATTTTCCTGCTTCTATTACAAGCATGAGGCTTATTGACAGGGGAACCAGTCTGACCTCTGGGAAATGCAACCTGTCTTATTCATATCTCCGATCCCCGATTAACCAGGAAACAGTGACCCTCATGGGAGGCAAGGTATGGGGACAGAAACAGGCCAGTCATGAGAGAAGAGCATGACAGGCAGAAATGATCCAGTTCTGTCGCCACAGAGCTCCAGGTGGGTACATATGGGCAGGCAATGAACAGGCACTGTGCCAGTAGAAAGTGCACAAAACTATGGTGCTTAGACCTTGGCTTGGTAGGAACAATGAAAGCAATTTTTGTGCTGTGCAAACGGCTCTTTACTTTTCTCCTAACACTCAACAGACATTTTTTGGGGTTGCCATTGTGAGAACAGAGGGAATGGCTATGCAGATGTTGGCTTGGTCTAGAGAGGGAGGAATAGAAAGGAATGAGAGGTGGGAGAGAGGCCATGTTTATGACACTAAAGATGAGCCTTCATACTCTCCAACAAATCTGTGCCCCTCTGGCAAATGCCACAGCATGGCCAGACATCATCTCAAGCCCTGCAGTACCACTCATGCAAACAGGATCTACATCACTTTTCTCTGTGTAGTATTTTTGCTAAGGTTGTCTCAAAACTTGGATACGTGGGCCAGGCTTTGGTGGAAACTTATGGTGCTAGGATATTCCTGGAAAGAAAGAGTGTTAATTTTTATCTCCATCCAAAACCAAATTGCTCAGAAGTGACAGTGGTAAAAACAGTATTTAGTAGAAAAACATTGTCCTACTCAAAAGAGAGAAGCAAAAAAAAGAAAAAAAGTCACAGTTAAAAAAAATAGAAGAGTAAAATATGATTTGACCTTGCTCTTTCAAATGAGACTCAGGCATTAAAGTGCACTGGGGGCTGAACTTCTTACATTTAGTGACAGATCTTCTCACATGCTCCCACCAGATGCTTCTGTAGATTGGAAATGAGCAACAGGGAAGAAATATGGTAGGTTTTTTTTCAAGATGCAACAAGATGTTGTACTTCCTGGCCACATGTAAAATGAATTTACAACAGAAACATGCCAGAAATGCCTGAGGGTAACACTAGCCATAGCAGAATGCTGAGTCCTTTTTTTTTTCTCCAGCATTGAATAATGGTCCTGAATGTCATTTTTCTTAAAACAACTCCAGCATGGGTGACTGGTGAGTGAGATCAAGGTTCCATGTTTCATAGGGCACATCGGGAAAAAGTTATTGTGCAATTTGATCTCAACTGCACATACGTCCTCTGTCACACACACTAAGATAACTCTCAAGGTTATTTATTGCAACAGGCCCCTAAAGCGATGACATTGTGAAATTAATATTATTACTATGAATAATTGCATAATTTTCTCTGACTCTAGTTATTCTTGTTTTCTGCTAATACATGCATGTCAATGCTGTTCATTGCTGGAGTGACTGGAAACATTTCACACGGTTTGCAAAGAACAGTTTTAACATTTTCCAAGCAAAGGGGGAAAATGCACTTTGATTCTTTTTGGCCTCAAAGACGTGCAACAGATTTACAAATTATTTAAGCACAGGGCTACCAGGTCTCTGTCAAGGTCACCATAACCTTAAAAACACTCCCCCTGATTTCATTAGGTTTTCGATTACACTGAAGTGACCGGAGCTGCCTCTTAATTCAAAGAAGAGAAAAGAGGGACTGCCAATCTCGTAATGTAGGTACAACAGTAAATTACCTTTCACCAAGCCCTGTGTATCTCGCAGGGCTGACGGCAGCACTGACCTGTGGGTGATGAAGAGCCAGGGCTGTGCAGCCAGAGGGGCAGATCCAGGTGCTGGTTACAGCATTGCAAATCTCCCTTTCCAGCACAAGCAATGCTTTACACTTTGCATGGGGAACAGGAGAAAATACCACTGGGGAGTAAGCTGAGAGACCTGGAAGATCTTTATGTCTTAGTTAGGGCTCTCTGCGTTAGTGCCAGCTCTTCCACACTGATGTACATATGCTTTCCCAACCACAATGCTATCCAAAGCCTCCATCTTGGTTAACATTTCATCATTCACACTCCAGGAATTATCATTTCCTCTAGACATGCTGACAAAGCTCATTGTTTATTGCTCACAGCATGTCAGAACTGCTAGTTTTGCTTTGGACTGCAAGATGTTTGGAAAGCCACATGCTTTTTCTGAAGCCGGCTCAGTCCCCTCTGTGCCAGCCTGAGCTGCTGCATTCACTTTTGCCCAGAATGCCAGAACCTGTCCAGATGAGCCAGAGAGGAGGAGAGCATCAGCTTCAGGCTGACCAAACAGCACTGGATTTCATGTAACCATGGCCAAAATCTTCCTGGCAGCCACATGTACAGACTTTCCAGCAGAGATGGCTGGCACTTTACTAGCTTGCTCCCCTCTGAACCTGCAGATAAACCTGCTGGATGAGTGAGCCAGCAAGTGTGAGCTGAACATGTGCCTGTTGTGCCATTTTCCCAACCCAGGGGAGATTACTGCACTTCCTGGCAACAGTATTTCCTATGGAGAGACTGCAACAGGGAAGGAAGCCATGCACCACCCCTTCTGGAAAAGAAAGTGATCTTCAGCTCCAGAGCTCTCCAACCAGAAATGGGGGGCAACACCTGGCTGCTCACTGACCTGTTACATCACTGCACTCATGAGCAGTTGCTAAATGTTTCAGAAATGCATATCATTATTTATTAGTTACTGGGTTTCATATGACAGGACATATATTTTTCTGTAAATCCCTGGAAGCTGAACTAACACAGAAAACACAGGACTGGTCCTACAGATCAGTTAAGTGGTTTGAACATTTTTTTGGGAGAGCAGACAACTCCTAAGGGTCACTGGCACTGATGACAAAGAGCAACTTTACCAAAAAGACCTCAGGTAGATACGTGTTGCTGGGAGTGCTGCCCTTCCTCACCCCCCACCTGCACCTCACTCTGTCTCACTCTGCCGCTTTGGCCTGACAAGCCCCTTTAGCTGTGATCTGTCTCTTGGAGCTTGTTATCCCACATTTTTTTTGCATCATGCTGGATCTGTCCAGGTGATTAAACAAAAGACATTTTTTGATTATTGTTGTTGTTTTTACTGTGCCATTGCTATGTCCTTTATTACAGCTTTGCTTTTCCTGTGAGGAATAATCTCTGGAAACTTGGATAGAATCCTTTGGCTCACACTAGAAAAGGTAATAAAATCCTGGGAACCCAAAATGTTTCTCTGTTGTTTTCACCAAACATCTTTTCCCATCTTGAAAAATGCACTTCTAGTTTTTGATTTGTTTTCTGATTTAGGGAAAATTTCTTCCTAACCTGCCAGTTTTCCTCCTGTCCAGCACACCTGGGCATTTGGGGAGCTGTGACCAAGTGCTCAGAGGGCTCCAGAGACCTTTCATTTGCTCCCCACCACAACTCTGACTCTCCCTACAGTTACAAGGAAGACACCTATTTCCTCATTGCTCTGGTTTCTCCATCTGCCATCTTATGATATAATATTTACTTATCTTTTCAAAGCATTTTAAATCTCTGTAGGAATGCATTATAAAAGTGCATTAGTGTTATTACTTTACTCCGTTGTGTAACTTTGAGAAATGGCTTATGTAAGACTGGCTCCTCTATCCCCTCTCTGACCTCCATCCATTGTCCTGCTGCTGCTGCTGCTGCCTCCTCCCATGACAGCAATAATTAAGCTCTGGTTTCCAGTATCCCCTTGGTTCCTACCCAGGCTTTTGGGAGTAACCATCCAGTCCCTTCTACATCAGTCCAGAGATTGGCAGCTTTGGATTCAAAGGTTCTGCTGCTTCTCTTGCCACACTTCTGTTGCCTGCATTATGGTCACAATATATATTTTCAGAGGCTCCAGAATTACCTGCATGAACTCAAAGCCCCTTTTTCTGCCATCTCAAAAGTACCCCAACAACAAGCAGCTTTGAAACTTCCCTATCACTCTGACATGAGTTTTATTGGGAGGACATTTGTAACCTCTTAGCCCCATATTGTTTCAGGTTCAGCCTTCATGAACCAAATATAGCAGGACCAGAGGGGTAGTCCAGCAGTAACCTAAAGCAGAACGTATTCAGATGGTATGGTGAGAGGACTGGAGCTCCTGATGAGAATGACATAGCTGACTCCTGATGTACTGCTGTGACCTGCTTTTTCCTCCACAGCATTTTTCTTTTTAGTAGGTAAGTTAAATTTTTTTGTTCCTTGTATGTTCTGTCATGCCGAAACACCTATTTTCAGTGAGATAAAAGGCTGTCAAAAGAGCAGGTACTTGAACTAACAACACTGTGTAGAAGAGCTTTCACTAAAGGGGCAGATGACAGGAATACAAAGGGTGCAAACTAGTGAGACTCCTCCATGCTCTTCTTCCTCTTTCTCTTCCTCCTTTCCTGAAGGATATTGGTCCACATCCTGACGATTTTACATGAAACAGCTGCCAGGTTTCATGCCAGAGGTGACTGCATTTCAGAGACAAGCAAATGTGCTGCTTTATTACTGCCAGATACTGACCTCATGTGCATTAGCCTTGGCTTTTCAAAGGGCTCCACTGGACTTTGGTGGTGCAGCTCCAGCCTGACCCCAGCATAAAAGAGACCCGAGCCCATTCCAGCAATTTTTGGCATTCAGAAAACGTAAAATGTGTGTCCCGTAAAATGTGTGTCCATACACTCTGCCACCCTGCTAACACCCCTCTCACACAGGCTGTCTCTCTCTCATAGTCAATTATTTGGACAAGAACTGGTGACTAATAGAAGCAATTTGTAGGAAACATGCTGTTCCCAAGTGACCAGCAGCAAATTGCTAATGACTGACATTAGAATGACCATTCTCCAAAGAGGAATAGTTGAAAGCCCACTGTGCACAGCACTGATCACATTTAGCAACAAAACAACCCCTCCTGATTCTGGCATCTGCCATTTATGCTGGCTACTGCTTGCTTCCTTTCCCTGGTACATCCGTAAGACCAATTACACTGAAATTAAGCAGCCACATTTTATTTGTTGACATAAACATGAAATGTAATGAAACGTACTCTTCACTAATGTGACCTTACACAAAACATTAAAAATACAAATGCACTATAGGGAGAAATTCTGCATTTTTCAGGAGATGGATCATAGGGCTTAATAGATCATTTCCATCTCTGAAATTTCTGAGTTGTGATGAATGGAATTTCTTAGTATTTGAAGCAAGAGAGGGGCATGTTTAAACAGACTGGAGAGGACTGCAGTGTAAAATCTTTGTACTATAAAAAAAGCAGCCTTGATTTTTTATTGCCCCTGTGGGTAGTCTCCTGTGAACCAAACAGCAACTAAATCAAACAAACATTTCTGAATTAACTCCATCTTCTCTTCAGCTTTGGAGACTTTAAAAAACCCCGTAATTTATTGTATCACCTCTTGTGGTTGTACCTGCAGATGTCTTTTGAATTTGATAGTAAAAACATTTAAACTCATAATGTTTCCCAAATCAGCTAAATCCATTATATCACCTGTGCCAGTTACTATATTTGTAGGGCAGTAAACAGTGGCCTTTATTGTTTGTTGTTCATGGGGCTGTGCATAAGAACGAGCTTTGTCTGTCTCCAGAGATATACACCTACCTTGCAGGCACCAGAAATATTATACCAGCTTAAATCAGTGCAAGCTTTCCACGCTGTCACTGCCTCCCCTGTTTTGATTTGGTGACGATAAATCTCTATTCACTGCTATGCTGATACCCTTCGAGTCAAGGCCCCTTCTCTACTTCTGCTGTTTCTGGAAGAAAAATTAACAAGTGCGGCTTAGGCTTGTTATGAACAGTTAGCAAATTTCCACACCTAGGAGACTATGTGGGCTCAGATATCTGATTTTCTTTGTAAGCAGATGGAGAGGTGAAAATCCTTATGCAGGCTTGTCATATCCTTATCTCAAACCCTCCAGAAAAGTAGGCAAATGGAGGCGAGAGGGTGAATGATCCAGACATCAAGTAACTTAGCTCTTCTCACAGGCAGTGAAATTTGCTTAGAAAACCCAGGAGAGAGGAAAAATCCAGGTGGATGTGGAGTATGGCAGTTTCAGCAAATGTGCTACATGAGAGCTGTTAGGGGAGAGCCATCCCAAAGTGTTCATGGAGTAGAGGCAGTAAGGGCCCTGAGGATCACATCTGCACTGTGCTCTGGGGCGGAGAGCTTTGGGGAATGAGTCTCATCCTCCCACCTCTGGCACTCAATGACCCCTTCTTGTCTTCCCCTTTCTGTCATGCAATCCTTTCCTCTTCCTCTTCTTCCACTCCTTGAATTTACCATTTCATACCATCTCTGGGGCTAATTTTGCAACTGTTTACATGGTATAGGACCATTAGGAAAGCATTTAACACATTCTCATGAGATTTAGGAAGTGGAAATAGCCATGTAAACAGCAGATCCATAAGTAGCTTGTGAGTCTCAATTTGAAAACCATTTGATGCAAGCACAGCCCAGGCCATTTCTCGACAAGAGCTCCTAGAAAGTCTCTTTATTGAAGTGACTGAGGCTTTTCCAAGGAACAGGAGAACATGAGTTATCTTTCTGCTGTACTTTGGCAGTTAGAGAGAGGCATGACTGGCTGCCTAATGATATTTTCCATATTGTTTATCTTTTCTTCCCTTTGAGTGCCGCATGGTCTATCATTCCCTCAGCTCAGATATAGGCCCCAAGGGGACTTAGTCTACAAATAAAACACAGAGCTAAGCAATAGTGATTAAAACCAAAAATGTTTTAGGCATACTGCCGTTGTTAGCAACACTGGTTTCAAATTATTTCCCTCCTCTCTGTGTCCTCTCTTGGAGACTTGTTACGAGCTCCATGATGCCACTTGCCATCCTGCCAAGCTATGCCAACACAAGATGAATGGAGGGGTCCCACTACACATCATATCACCAAAAATGTTTTGTAAAGCTAACCTCAGCTATAATAAAACAATTCATTTTTCTTGTGTTCCTATGAAGATCTTAAATTCTTCATGCCATATGTTTCCAAGTCCTGTCAGTGGATGGATAGCAGCTTGTATAATTTTCTGGTTTTACTTTCTGTTTCTCAGGTGCTAGCACAACTTGAAAGACTCAATCATTTTGAATTTCACCCCCTTGCAAAAAGATTTTAATTGTTGTGTGGTTTTTTGCCCCCACTGTAGTCAACTTTTTGTTTTTTCAATCTGTTTTTTCACATGAATTTTGCTTATGTGGCCAAGCTGCTTTTGAGTCTGGCTGCAAGTCCCTCTCCAAGAGCTTTTGAACCTTCTTGATGAATTTTGCTCAAATTTGATGGACAGGCAGAAAGGCAGAATTCTCAGAAACAATCATGCTCCTACAAGATCTGTTAATACAGACAGTATAATAGAGGAGTGAGAACAATACTCATGCCCTGACTGAGCAAACATTATTGTTTCTCTTGGCAGCTGGTACTTGCTGGCCCACCCGCACCTACTGCTTCTTGCTTTGCAGAGATGTTGTCCATGGAGTGGGAAGGAGACAAAATTAATGCAGTGGGGGTGGAGATGGGCCGAGGGGCACAGGGAACAAGTCTGTTGGGAATCAGGCCTTGCTGCTTCCAGCTCTTCCCACAGGAATTGTTTTGTGGCTAAATTAAATCTATATTGGTTTATTTCAAACACGTGGAAAACTTGACTTCGGCATCAAACGGCATTACTTTGTGGATGTAAAGCCAGTACCTTAATATTATTTTAACGAAGCCTTCTGAAATGCACATACATTTCCAGTCAGCCGGATTCTTCCTTTTTGCTGAATACTGAACATTCTTTTCTTCCCCTCACTGTTGTCTTTGGCTGTAGAAATTGTACTTTCCACTTTCACAAAAACTGTAGGGGCATTATGAATGCCTGTATTTTTCTTGAGCAGACTTTCTGCTTTCTAACAAAATGCCTACGCTAACTCACTTCACACAAGTTCAGCTTTCAGGGTATGTGTGTAAAGCACAAGGTGCTTATCTAATTTGCCTGTGTAGTTGCAATTGAAAATTAAATTTGCCTTTGTATTTTCTACCAGAGTGCTATGCTGAATGCTTGAAAAGATGTCATGTTCTTCTTCAGCCGCCTGAATGTCAATGTGATAGACAAAGAGATTTATCTCCAAATGGTACAAAATTGCTCTGGGGTTCTTACAGAAAATAGGAACACAATTACTCATTATTGTTTGTCTTACCAATTTGTTTTCTCCACAGTTTTAAGTAAAATATCTTAACTGAAAGTTTATATAGTGAGGTGTTGGCATTGTAAGGAGTCCTGTATAATGTTTCACATTTCCTAATCAAATTATAAACTTTGATTACCATCTCCTGACAGCACTCTCTGCAAGAAGAAAATGTCATTATTTCTACTACGCTGATAGGAAAGTGAGATGATTTATCCAGGGTCACGCTGGAAGTGGCAGAGCAGGCTACAGTAAGATTCTGGCCTACGTTTTGGTGCACAGAGTGCTAAAGCTCCTTACTCAGCTACTTACAAAATCTTTCTCAGTATTTTATTAACATTTTAGCATGTATTTCTTCCATGCAGAGAGCTTCAACCCAAGAGGCAAATAGCCATATGCATTTTTGCCCAGTTTATCAAACTAATGAAAGAGCCATGAGTGCCCTACAGTACAAATACCAAAAGCCGCATGTAGACATGACTGCAGTTTCACCCCTCTCTCCTTTCTAGAAAACAGCAGTCTAATAGTTGGGGGAAAGCTTTCCATTTAGCATTACAGGGTTGCACAAGGAATTTTGCAGATATTGCAGATGCCATCACTGCCCTGTTTCTATTCAAATTTTTGAGGCTGCCCAGGAGCCTGGCCACAAGTCTATGGCTAACAGCCCACAGTGCATGTTACCCTTGGAGACATTCTGCTGATGTTATGTCTTTCATGTTAAGTTGCTGCTACTTAAAATTCAGCAGTTTGCGTTGCTCTTGTCCTTATTTTCAGGAGGTACCAGTGAGGATTCATTTCACCTGGCTTTAACTATGTCATCAGCCAGAGTGATCTCAAGGTGAGCCATTTCAGCTCCCCATGTGCTGAGCTGTTTTAGACATCCAGTTTGGGACAGAACGGGTCACTTTTTGGAGCTGCCTAGAGGAGGGAATCTTGGTGACTAAGTCTGACTAAATGCCTGTTTTCCTGGTTAGCACAAGTCAGCTGAGGTGAATCACACAAGGAACAGCCTTCTGACACAAGAGGCAGAGTGCCCTAACACGGAGCTGTCTTTATCTCTTCAGCTAAGGCATTTTGGAGAGTTTGGGATACTATTGGTACTTTTACATGAGACCTGGTCCGGGCTGGCATGAAGATTGCTCAAGGTCTTTGGGAAGCCTGTTCCAGTGTTTGACTGCTCTAATTTTGAAGAATTCCTTCCTATTAACTAATTGGGATTTCTCTTGCTGCAAGGAGGGACCAATGCCTCTCATCTGTTTGCTGTGCACCTCGGAGGAGAGTCTGGCTCTACTTCCTCAATTACCTTCCACCAGCTGTAGACAACAGCTGAATTCCCCCCCTAGCTCCTACTTCTCCAGGCTGAATGAACAAACGAGATCCCTCAAAAAGTGATGACAGTGGAATTTCCAACGTTTTTATGACTTCTAGGATGAAATTCCCCAAAGGCTCATTCCCTATTTTCTTTATTTATTTCAAGCATTGACCAAATTGATGACTGATTCTCAGGTCTGCAAAGGTACTCTCTAAGGCAATAAATTGTCGCTTGATCATTGTAGGCACATCAGAAGGGACAATATTGTCCTCTTTCCGCTGCAGCAGGAAAGAAGGATGCCACAGCAGGCGTGGCTAAGGGACAATATATCCCTGAGTGGATAAGGGATCAGGTTTTGCCCTGGCATTTGTACTTTTTTTTTGCAGAGGAACATGTTCGTGAAATTGATGTGGACTCAGAAAGAGAGCCCAGGTTGCTTTGGACCTAATCCAGCAGCTCTTGTCAGCCGGGCATAGACTCATTTTGGTTTCACACAAACGTAAAACTCTATTTAAAACCTCCTGGAGTTTCCCTTCTTGGACTGGGGGTTTCACCAGGTTTGTTTACCTTATAAAAACACACGTGGAAAGAATATAAAGAGGTTAACTCCATCAACAGCGAGCGACGGCAAACGCGGTGCAATAAAAACTGAAAATACAGCCTGTTTCGGGGAAAATGAAGAGAAACCATTTCCTCACAGCAGTGGAAATCAAGCCACGGTCATTTTCCACTACTCTGCCACCCGACAGACTATTTCATGACAAATTCCACAGCTAAACAGCAGCAGGGTTTTCCCCTCCGTGCAGCGCCGTGGGGCTGATGAATCACTGTCCCTTCTCGGCTGATCACCGAATGAAGACGCGTGCTTTGCCCTCCACGGTTTCCGCAGCTCCCGGCCCGCGGGAGGGGCTCGGGGGCTCCGCGCAGCCCAAAGGCCGCCCCGCGCCCCTCCCGGGCGGTCCCTTTAAAGGGCCCGGTCCCGGAACGCTGTCATGGCAACGGCGTGACCGGAAGTGAGCGGGGTCAGAGGCCGCGCGAACATGGCGGCGGCCCTGGCGCCCACGGGCGATGGCGGCGGAGCGGCGGCCCCCTGAGCTCCTCCCGCCGCGGCGCTGCCCCGTCCCAGGTGAGGGAGGGGGGGATGGAGAGGGGCTGGGCCGCGGTACTGGCAGTGGCAGCGGCGCCGGGGCTCCGCCGCTGTCGTGGCCTCGCCGGTTCGTTCACGCCCGCGGGCTCTCACCCGCCTCCCGTTTCTCCCCAGGCATGGTCGCCACGCTGTAGGAGGGCCGGGAGCCGCGGCGATGGAGGAGAGAGCTTGAGCCTGTCTGCGGAGGCGTTCCGTGTGTGTGAGACGTGTACGGTACCCGAAACCTCGGTTTCAGTGCTGCTGTTTTTGTTGCACCTGGAGGAATAACCGGAGGCCTGTTGTTATAATCTCATCCTTAGTATCTTTCTTTTTGGAAAAAACAAGAGTCTCTTGTTTTGACTTGCACATACACAGAAGCCAGTCAGTTTTTTCCAGCTGTAGCTGGGTGGTTTTCCCTGGTTATTGTGTCTGTTGTCACTTTTCCCGTTAGTATTGGCGTGCGTGCTGCTGTCTGGGCTGGATGTGCCCTCTGGCAAAGCTAAACTTTGACCTGAATGGTCTCTTGTGCAGTAAGTGCAGGGTGAGTGTTGGAATGAGGCTCATAGCTTTGCACAACCGGGCTTCTTCAGCACATAGCTGTGCCTGCAAGAAGCTGCACACTAAAAATAAACACTGGAGTTAAACTGGGCTTGCACCTTCACGCTGGTGGTTGTGTGTGTTCATTGCCATACAGTTCCTGGTCTCCTGGACTCCTTTAATATGTGCTTTTGCTAGTGCATGGAGTGGACTGCACTAATGGGTAGTGTATTTTGCTTATTGACTGAAAGCATCACTATATCTCACTTATTTCATAGCAGCTGTCTGTTCTGTTCAAGACATCACCCAGCCTTTGCTTTTGGACCATTGGACCTTTCAGTTGTAGATAGCATGGTAATATTTTAATGTTTCTTGTTTCTCATGCATAACCTTATTCAGTTGTAAAACAGGGAGATTAACAGATAGGTCTCCCTCCATCCTGCTTCTTACTTAAGTAATGGGGAAACTAGGATAAAAAAAAAGCCAAAATATGTCTTGAATTGAACCCAGAAGTCTAAGATGAGTTGGTTGACTTTGTAATCATGTTTTATAGTATTATCTAAAAGTCTGAATGCAGAGCTGCAGTGGAAGCTGTACCTCAGGAAACCAAGGTAGCCTTAAACAGAGTGAGTACATAGTTTGGTCAGTGTGTGGGCTGCAGCTGAAGAGTGTGGTCTCACTCCTTTCCATCACTGGCCATGAGTTCTTGTTACTCTCTTTGTAGTGGATTTAGTGGTTGGATGATTTCAGGGACAGTTGATCTAACAGTTTCACGGGCACGGCTTTCTGACAGATGGAAGTTATTGCAGTGAGTGCTTGCTCTGATATGAATGAAAGCTGTTTCTCCTTCTGCACTAATGTATACCATCTGTGGGTCAACCATCATGTGAAACTGTACCTTGAGAAACCAAATCTCAAACTGGTCATTCAGAAAATCAGAACTACACCTCAAACTTATGAAAAGTTTCTATTTAAAAAAAGAAAAGTCAGCCATGTATAGGGAATATGTGGTAAGAGTGAAGAGACAATAAGCCTGTGAAGGAACTTCCTCATTTTTCCAGAGTTTTTTCTCTATTCACTGCTTGCCAAAGTGTTTCTGTGCTGGAAGAGGGAAGTCACTTGCAAACCTTTATTTAGAGCTCGGGGACAGGTCCACCATGTGTGTTCAGTGAGTCAGAATCTTGAAGGAAAGATAATTTTGTGCCCTGCTGTGAAAGCTGGACTGAGGTTGTGCAGGGAAACCTTATTCTGATATGGTCCAGCTCCTCAGTCTCCTCAATGAGTTTTGCTTTCATGGAGTTGCCTGCCCTGCCCACAAAAGCAATCTGGAAAGAAGACTGGAAGTGTAATGAGGACTCATCTTCACACCCACCTGGGGGTTTAGGGGTGTTAGGATTTCCTGGATCAAGTAACCCTTTTTCCAGTTGCTCAGGTGGCAGCCTGTCACGTGTTTCATCTGTTCCTGCAGAGTCTCTACTCCTTCAGCAGCTATTTTTAGTAAAGCCAGATTCTTAATTCTTAGTTTCTTACTCATCTGAACTGCCTCAGGTGCAAATCCTATTGTCCTTCTGCTGGCTTTCTACCTGTTTCTGTCCAAGACTTTTCCCCATAGAGCTTCCTTTCCTTAATTTTTGTTCAGACAGTTTCATGTATGTCTTTTCTTTCCTGTCACTTGTCCCATCCTTCAATGTGCTGCTACCCCTTACTCCTCCCAGCTCTCTTTGCCAAAGCATGTTTTTTTACTTTTGTTGGCTGCTTCTCCCAGCCTTTTGGGACATGCAGAGTCTTTGTCTCAATTTATGCTTCTACCTCATCATTATTTACAAATGATCTGTGTTTTCCCTCTGTCCTTCTTCCCTTATTTCATTCTCCTGTTCTCCACTTATAGTCTTGTTCAAGGTTGTCCCTTCCTTGTTCCCTTATTTCTTCAGGTTGTGGTGCTGGGAACACACAGGCACGAGGCACTGAGCTCCATAGTCTGGTTAAATGTTTTGTTGGCACTCGCCTGAGGAGAGCTGGCTTGTTTGTGTTGTGCGTGTGGTGCTTGGTCAGCACTTAGGGTTAGGAGAGGGGGAGATGGAACCTTTGGAGAGTTGAATTTTTGGAATGGGTCCCTGCTGAATGTGGGCAAAGGCTCACAGTTTGATTTTACTGTTTGTTGCCTTGGTCTAACAAGTAAATTGCTCCTGAAAGACAATTCTGCATTGTGAATTGTCCAGTTTTTTGCTGTAGCAGGGCACAGTGAGATGTGATAGAGCTATGTTAGCAGAATTCTTCAAACATAGACAAAATGTCTCTTCAAATCTTGGCTTTTTTCTCTTAGCTGAGCTAGTTTACTTATGAATTTGATCTTGTTTTGATACAATAAACTTAATTTATCTAATTAGATTTGTTTGTATTAGAGTTTCTTATATGCTTAGAGTTTAAAGACTGGAAGGGTCTTTACTTGTCAGTGTAAAATTAGTAGCTTCACTAGGTTCACACACTATCCTTTCATGAGTTTGAGAAAATTAATTTGCCTTTAATCTGACAATAGGCTGAGGTGATTTCCCCTTGAGAAAAAACCTGCTTTTTTTCACCTTGCTTTTCTAAGATTTTGCATGTGTGACACTAAAACTCCCCTGACACTTGAGGAGCTTGTTTCAGGCATCCCTTAGTATAAAACCTGCTATTGATGTTATTTTAAGTATCAAGGGAGCAGGTGTTGCTTTCATTCCAGTATTTCTGAAGGTATTGCTTAATCTCAGGTGCTTTTTCATTGAGCTTACAATGGTTTTGTTATTTTGAAGGCATCCAACATCTCTTACACTGTTGAGAGGAATTTATCTCTATTTGCTCTTCTCTTGTGATGACAGGTCCAGAGGTGCCATGAAGGCTAAATGAAGACTGCCTCATGAGTCTGTATGAGGCGGTTATGTGGATCACCACACATTGCTTGTAGAAAGAGAATTAATTTTTCCTGAAAAATATCTCTGGTCATTTATAAAATTACTGTTTGAATTGTGGTGTTCCTGTGAACTGCTCTGTCCCCAGACATGCTCACAGTGTCTGTGTATTTCATATATAAATGGCAGATTGTTTTTTATTCCTTTCACCAAATCAGTGAAACAACAGACTGGGCTGTAGTGAGAAGAGTCAAAAAATAACAGAACACTCAGGCTTTTAAAGGTGACCAAGAGAGAGAACACAACCAAGTCATTAATTTTTCTTCCTAAATCAAAGACAGACAATAAAAGGCAGTGCAGGTACTGACAAGTCCATGCAATCATGATTTTGAAACAAGAATGGAGTTACTTTGATTTCTTGAAATCCTGCTAATTGCATCAAACTGTTAATGATTGTTGCAGATCAAGATTTAACTTACTTTTCAAAGTAACTGGAATTTGCAGTGGTTATACACGAAATGGACAAGCAGATTTGGGCTGAGAGTGTGATTATCTTTAATTTTTGTTTCCTTTTGACTTTTGCATGGTCAGTATGATAATGATCCCACCCAAATATTAATGTTAATTGTGAAGGAACAGAACATATGTTTGTATGGCCCTTCAAATCTATTTGAAGGCCCTCTCTGGTGTTTGAAGGTAAAAATGTCTTGCTACACATGAGAGCTTGGGTGAAATGCCTCCTGATGCAGGTTTAACGCAGATAAAAGTGCTGAGCATTCTCTGTTCAGCTTGAGCATCTCTTGGAGAGACAGAAGCAACAGAGAAAGATTCCAAGCCCTTTTTTTTTTCTCAAAGAAAATTCTTGAAGTAATTAATTCCACATCACTTGGTAATTCTACTCTTAGATTTCATTACGGTTACTCTTATCTAGTGTTGGTATTGATGTTTAACATTGATTTCCTGAGTCTTCATACAAACAGCCTGCATTTGTTTAGATCAAGTATTAGTATTATGTGTTTGAATTCAGAAGATAATTGCATATCTTGCAAATTACCCAATGGCTGTTTCATCTTGAAACGTTTAGAAATCCATTTCAGTTTTTCGTAATTATAATGTTTTAGTCAGACAGCAGTCTAAACTTAGGACAGCACTTTGGCAGTGATATGCTTGTTTTTCTAAAATGAACACAGTTTTTGTGGTTAAATTTTCCTTTCATTTAAGTATAGATTTTAATCAGTGTAGGCCAAACTTTTCCAACCATCTTTAAAATTAGCTCAAGCCGTATTTTAAGAAGTATGTCTTCCTAATGTGATTCCTTATGTAGAAAAATGTATGCAGAAATTAATGTTTTTAAGCTGATTAATACTTTGGAAGTGTTTTTACAATTAATTTGCAATAAATGTTTATAGACAGGCTCAAATAGGATACTAGTAGTCTCTTTGTAATAAATACCACTGAAAGCACTTCATGCTGTATTTCTGAAATTTGAAAGGTAGCTGTTCAGAAAGAAACTGTAAACTTCACTCATCAAGCAGCGAAATTACAACATCAAAACAAAGTCGAATGCCTCTTTTTCTAGACTTCTTTGCAAGCATTGTTTGAAGTTTTGGGGAAGTTTTCATTGTCTGTCTTGTCTATCCTTGGGCAGGGTATAGTTACTGTTTTCAACTGGTGAATTAAAGTTGTAAACAGATGTATGGTGAGTGTAAAGCTCTGGATAGAGGATATTCAGCATTTTGTGTATTCCCACACAGAAGTGGGAAGGAGTCTGAATTGCATCTATCAGGTGGCTATTACAACTCTCCAACTTACTGCTAAACATTTAGTCATTTCAGTTTCTAGAAAATTACTAAAAACCCCTCAAGTAAAAAGACCCCAAAAACTGTTACCAAACTTATATCACTTTTTTTTACCCAAATGAGAAAAAATGGTCCTGGCTATACTGAGGGAGTTTTCCAGTTGGCAGAGTGTTCAGAGATCAAGGGAGTCAATCTATCAGCAGACTTCTCTTCAGATAGGCTATTTCTTCTGATCACAGGTAGAGTGAATTCCTTTCCCTAAGGACAAATTTAAGACAACGATGAGTTCTCTGGGTTTCCATTTTGTGTTTTTATATGGGATGTGCTGGTTAGCTTTGATAAACTCTTTCTCTAGTGAAAATAATGTAAAAAAAATTTCTGTCTTAGTTTGAACATGGAATTGTGAGATAGCTCAGTTTTTTAGGTGCTTTATTTTATTATTCAGATGCTAGAAGGACTAAATTCTTCTGGTTTTTAATACCTACAGTAATCATGCATTTGTTCAGCTGATTAATTACATTTGCTACCAAGATCCTGTTTGAGATCTGCTAGCGTGTAAAGAGTATTGGTTTTGAAAAAGCTGATAGTACTTTAGCAAGAGTAAACAATAATAAATTTATTAATGACTGGTAAAGCTTCCCCTTTTTGATCTAACTGCTGCAGCCTGTGCCATTACTTTTAAGAAACTTACATGGTGCAACACTTTTAATTTCACTCAATGATTTTTTTCTCATAAACTGGACTAACTCTTCCCCAGAATTCTTATGGTACTGTGGGAATTTCTTGAGCATTCTGCTCACTGAATAGCAGTTACATGTTTTGTTCTCATTGAAAAACAATTTTTAACTCTTCTGGTATGATAAGCCAGGAGGCAGTGGTGACCACATGGTGATCCATGGAAGATAAAACTTTCCAAAGTGAGCCAAGCTGCAAATGGGCTTTCAGGCCATGGGTCAGAACTTGGAGCTTGTTTCTGGTTCTGCTGGGTAAATTTTAGAGATTATGTCTCAGCTGGAGCTGGGGGCCATGTGCTCCAGGAAAGCCATTGCTTGGTTCTTTAACAAAGCCAAGGAAAACTGCAAAAGATTTCTCAAAGAGCAAAACAAGTAAAAGAAATGCCTACCTGTTAAGTCTCTGTTGAGAACCAGTCCATTCCTAATTTTTTTTTAAACTCTTCACTCATGGAAAACCTCGAGTACAACATTTGAGAAAGTGTGAGGTAATACACTCATGCCAAGGTTATTGAGACAACCTGTAGAGTCTGAGGCTGATAATTTCCTTTCAGCCTCCTACACAGACAGTAGCTTTCTTCTGGTCTTCCCTCTTCAGTGTGAAAACACCACTAAATCTGTCAACTTAACTAGTGAATTCCTTCAAAAAGAAAACCATTTTATCAATTTCTTTTAGGATCTCTTGCCCAGGTCAGTAGATTTGTCCTTGGGACAAGTAAAAATGATGGGCTGACAGCGAGCCATTTATGTGTAATTCATCATCAGATAGTGGAATTCCCAGTTAATGTCCTGGGAACTGGCATGCATTTCACATTTGGAAAGGGGGTGTTTGGTTTGTTCGAATCTCTCTTAAATAATTGCAGACTGTCCAGGAAGATGGAATGTAGTGTTCTGGTTATGTTTGATCTTTCTAAACTTTGGTGATAGACTGTTTCAGAAAAGGATTGGTCTTGCTGCATTTTGTGCTGCCTCCATGAAGTGGATAGATTTTGCACTAGTTTCCTTAAAAAAACACTCACGTGTCAATGTGGTTTACAATAAATGTTTTGCAGACTCATCTATTTCTAACCATTGAAAGTGGCAAAGGGTGTGTCTCTCTCAAAATTATGACTTTGCTCTGAGAAGTGTATTCTTTTATTAGGAACATCAGGTTTAAATTTTCTCTTGAATACCAAGTTTTAAATGAAATCCTTACAGTTATCCACTATTTCCAGTGCTTGCATGGGTCTGTCATTCATTACGAAATGAATGCTTCATTATTTTGTCATAAATTATTCTATCTTGAGATGCCAATTTCCAAAATTTACTTAGAATAGTAATTTCTGTAAAAATGTATCTCACAGAATATTTTTGCTTGTGTTGTAATAAAGATAGGCATTGTATGTATTGTATCTCAGCCCTACTCTGAAGAAAGAATCTCAGTCTTTTCAGTAAATATTGAGAAGCGTTTAGTTTTGCACCTCTGTTGGATACAGGGTTAGATGTTGAACAGTATCAACTCCACTAAGCAATAGAAAGCCCCACACTTTAAGACAATGCTTGAACTGAACAGCACATCTCATTTAGATTATGACAGTGGTAAAAAAGCTGCATGTTTATCTTGTCTGCCACCTTAATAGTTTTTGAAAGACAAATGCCTGCAAAGTTGTCAAAGGTCAAGCAGCTATTTTTTTGTGTGTTCTAATTACAGCAGGCCATCAAAGGACCTTGAGAGATGACTGATCTGCAAAATT
>VYZT01043943.1:5000-25145 GCA_013400735.1 Pomatostomus ruficeps | reverse complement strand
TTTTTCTTTTTTATCCTTTTTACTAATTTGCCTTCTAGTTCATAAATATACATAGCTTTTCCTGGTAACCATTTAGAAAACAGAAGTGATATTGGTAGATAAAAGAAATATTTGTTTATCTGGGTTCAAAATAAATAATGAGAATTTTTTTCAGAGAATTTACATGTGCAGACAAAATATTGTTCATAATTGTGTATTTCATTTACCCAAAGTGTATAATTGTATGTGCAAATTAAACCATTGCACGCACATGCTAAATTAGGTATTTGTGAGTGCAGTTACTTAATTTGTATGTACGGATTAAGTTAGCCCAATTAATCACTATGATAGTCCAATTTTACACAATTGTGAATCCACTGATGGCAGCTTTGCCACAAATGCTGATGTAATGTTACAGGGAGATGGGTCCAGCTTGTGCACAAGTGAAGCATGTGCTCTTGCAAAAAAAAACCTGAAAAAAGCATTTTATAATGTGTCAGTTATCATCACGTCTGAGGATATGCTATTTATGAAAACCAGTTACAGCTATACAATATTTGATCAATTGCTATCAAGACCCCGACATCAGAACCATGCTTCTCACATCTGGCCCTTTTGTTTGTGCTAATTACGATGACGATCATGGATTCAACCTGTCTTAAATCTCAGATGTATGGAGTGGGCAGATTAAGGACATTTGTTCATAATTAGGGTTCCTAAATGGATATCTGGGAAGTGCTTCTTGGAATATTTATAGTCTTATTCCAGCAGGGCTTCTCGTTGTGCGCACACTCTCTGTGTGATGGCTGCTGCACTTCTTGCACCAGTGTGGTCCATTCCTTTCCAACCCAGCCTAAAGTGTGCATTGCCCTTGCCAAGCAAAGGTGGAAGCCGTTGAAATTAGAGAGCAGCCCCACAAAAGCTGAAGTTTGTCACACAGAATGTTTTCTCTCCTTTGGGGACATGCTCTTTGTCAACCCCGTGGTGTCCCAGGTACCCTATGGACACATGTCCTGGCACATCCTTGCCCTCCCGGGGGGTTGCCAACTGGAGCACGTCTGGCCCGGTGCCCAGGCAGCCCAACACGTGCTCAGGGCTTTAAGGCAGCCATTACCCTGTAAACATTTACAGGTATATGCAGGCTAATTCTTGCTATTGGATTTCTACCCCCATCTGTCTTATTTAACACCTGTGGCCAAAATCCAAAACTCCTTTGCTTGTGATATCTCTGGTAACAAGAGGCACCTGCTAATGCTCCCAGTGCTTATTGGTGCAGGTCCCTTGGCCAACAGGAGCTGATGTGACTGGGGACACTTTACTTCCACCACAGATGACAGAGCTCTCTTTTGATGTGTCTACTTTTGCTGATATGATTTTCTGACAGTCCTGGAGCCAGGAAAAGTACATGGGAAGTTTTACCATGGAGTCAGGTGAAGCCTGGTGTTGGTGTTGGAGCCTCCATGTGCAAGCTGGGCTCAGGTTGCTTACCTGGTGCTTTGTGCTTGCTCATGAACACAGAAGATGGTGCTCCAGATGTCCTGGCTGATTTGTTCCTGCACCTGGTTAGCAGGGAGAGCTGCGGACACACTGTAGACCCATCTCTGTGAGGGACTGGACTGTCATCACCCCAAACTGTGCAGGATGGCCCCTTTGCTGGCAGCCTGTGCCCTGCTGGGGTGGGGAGGGGGCTCTGTGAGGAGCAGACTGTGCCCACTGTGCCCTCCTGGGCTGGGGCAGAGCAGTGTGCCCTGCTAAACTGAGCACTCTGCTCCCATGGAGAAAAATGAGAGAGAGGAAAAAGGCAGGCAGGATTGCAGAATATGTGTGACCTGTACAGTGTGTGAATTTTTTTTAATTTTATTTTTTTTTTTAAGCAGAGCTGTTTATGACCCGGTTTTGTTCATTTTAGTTGTCCTGGGTGGAAAATGTGGTGCTGCATTGTGTGACTTCGTTTCTCCAAGAGAACAAGTGGGGGAAAAGGACAGGAAAGGAAAGTTTTGGTTAAAGCACGAAGAAGAAATATTTCTTCCAAAAAATATGATTTTTAGTATGTCAACATTTAAATGTGAATTGTTCTGATCAAATATTTACTGCTATCGGGAGCTGTGTAGAACATTAATCTTAATTTGTTTTTCTTTTTCTCCAAAGCAATGACTCCAACATAGCTAGGAGATCTGTGTCTTTAAAAATAAATAATGTAGCAGAGCGGCATATTCTTTGGTACAGAAATGCTAGCCTGTGGCATCTTCTGCAACTACAAAGCAGTCTTGAGCGAACTTTCTTCCCTTTTTATTAATAATTCCCTAAATCAATGAAGAATCTTGAAAAGTTCCCCTTCACTTTGCTCCTGCGCTCCTCAGAGCTGTTACTCTTGCTCATGCTGGCTCATTCCCCACCACGAATCATTCATTTGGATAAATCTGCGTGTGGAATTTTGGGAGCACAGGCTGCAACCCGCTAACTCTGTGTGCAAATACAAAGCCCATTTTCTCTTTTATTTTTTTGGTCAGCCCAGGGTTTTGGTTTTTTTCCTGAAGGTGGCAGTGAAAGAAAAAAAATAACTCCCTTTGAAGATTTAGGAATTTTATTACAAAACAGACGGACAAGTACTGTATTTTACCCATTTCCCCTTGTGCCCATGAGCGCTGACAATGAAAACTACAGCTCCTATAAAGTGCTGATCAAATTGCGAAAGGTGGCCTTTCCCAGCAGCCTGGCACACTCTAGCATTATCCCAGCTTATAAATAAACGGATGGGCTGAGCCACTTTGGCTTTTTTTTTTTTTCCCTCTTAGTCCTTAGCAAGATAATTGAGGATCATAATGGTGGGAAAGGACTGCAGTCATCATTCGCTGCCTGTCAGGTATCAGTACTCATCTTCGTGTCATCCGTCACCATTGAACCACTCTGTCATCTTTCCCCAGCCTTCAGCGCCGCTCCTTCTCATCGTGTTCATTATCTCCGGCTCCGACCCAGCCCCCTCCCCCAGCCCCTGTAAATGCATCTTTGTGCGACTCTCAGTCTTCTGATTATGAATCGATGATCATGTGGTGTAAGAGAGATAGATGGCTTTTAGTTCCATCTTGTCTTCTCTAATTGTAAAATATTAGTTACATTAGACTGTGTCTTTTGATTAATGGAACTTATTTGGAGTGGCCTCTCCCAGCCCTCCCCCTTCCAAAGTCCTCCACTGACTTTTGAGAATTGAGTGATTTCACTTAAAGCAGACAAATAGGCCCTTCAGCAAGGAGATAGCTGAGCTCTAATATTGTGGGCAAAGCAAGCTCACGGAGCCGGAGTTGTGTGTGTGTGTGTGTTTGTGTGTGTTTTTAAAGAAAGGCTTCAACTCTGCCTAGACAAATACAGACCATTTATTAACGGGCGTACAGCCGTGCTATTTTGCAAATCCAGCAATTCTTATAAAGCTGCAAAACAGGACATAAGGCTGAATGCCTTCTGAATTAAATTAATCTTAGATAGGAATTAAGAGCATCCTCGCTTTCACTTTGGATGAAACAGGTCAGTCCAGAACTTTGATGTATTAATGCTAGCATAAAGTGTTATCTTAATACTCTCTTTTATACTTACAGGACATATCATCAGCCAAATGTCTCTTCCTTGTACATCTGACACTGCGAGACATTCGTCCTTTAATACAAAATTTATCTTATTTGGCACTATTTACCTAAACATGGTCTGTTGATAAAGTCCTTGCTGTACAAATGGAAAGGCAGTTGACTAAATCCCTTATTATAAATAATCACTGTCTATCTTTCAGTGTAAATTCAAGGACATGTTCACTTTCAAGCTATCAGTTCAATTAGAAAAGGTCTATTCACTGTCGATGTCTATATCTCATGGAAATAGGAAAGCACAGTTAATAAACAAATCAAACTATTTTAAAAAATAGCACAGTGGATTATGAATTCTAGAGCCCATGCTGATGGTGACACTGTCAGGACACATGCTATACAAAAATATATACAAACAGTGTTATCTAAATTTTTTATGCTACCTTCAGGATTTAAATCTGACCTTTGTGGCTTCCTTCCCCAAATCTTTGACATTATTTCAGAAGAAAATGCCTATACTGTGCCTTCCATATACTAAAATTTAAAGGATAAATTTTCACATGCATAAAATGCTAGTTAAGCCTTTTTCAATTTACTCCTTTCTACTAAAGAACAGGAAAACTGATTTGAGTTTGTGAACAATTGTGTGTACAGTGAGGACTTGGGATGGCTGCCTGCCCCAGAGCTGAGGAACGGGAGTAGGGGCTCAGGGTCCTGTGGCTGTTCTTGCTTTTCCTCATTTTACTGTGATGGCTGGGGCAGTTTCTAGACCTGAAAGGCTTTGACTGTGGTAGCCATGTGATTATAGAAAAATCTCTCCCTGTTTTTTCTATAAGAAAGGACCTCTCTAGCCTTTCATGTTACAGAAAATGCTTGAAAGTAGGAATCCAGGAAGCTGGAAAAAGTCCAGAAAAAAACCCACAGATTTTTAAATATATAATTTTTTTCTATATCTCAGTATATTAACCACATCCTATGGAATTTAAAGGAGCTTTTCCAGTGGCCTGGGTCTTGATACCTAGAGGCTCAGATGGAAGGGCTCTGTATGCAAGATCAGCACTGTTCTCCTCCATCTATGTGCTTGTCAGAGATCAGAATTTGGCTCCTGATGGGTATTTCTACACAGTATTTACCACCCTAGAAGGAGTGATTATATTTAATGGCAGAATTTCAGTTGACTTCTCAATATGTATTGAGTTGACCTTTAAGTTAAACCACAGATTAATTTTTTTTAGTTGTCTCTTTAAGTACATTTATAGACCTCTCTGTTCTGATTAGCATAACGGTAGATAGAGAAAAGTTACCTGCCTCAGATTATTTGTTGAAATCAGAGAAATTGCATCCCTTCTCCAGAAGGCAAAATATTTTGGCCCCCTCTAACCACTGTATGCATTCGTTTTGTTGCAAAATGGTTTTGGTTTATACACAGAGAAGCCCAAGTGGGTATCAGTTTGCTTGAAAGCCCAGAGCCTGCCATTGATTTCATATAAGTAAATCTTCTCCCTGGAAGTCGGTGGAAGTCAATGAAGCTGCCGTGGGATTGAGGGGCTCTCCCGCAGTCAGCAGGAGCAAAGCTCTGGTGTGCTGGGTACTGCTGGCAGGGACAGTTGCCTCTTTGCTACTTGACACGCTGTGATTTGCTTTCCTATCAGAGATACCTAGGGAGCTCCTTTACTCTAAACCATAAAAAAAACACCCCAACACCCTAAATGGACACAATGTCTCACTGCCCATAGAAATCTTGCACTTCTGCAATTTTATTTAAAATAAAAATCCTCAGTAGTGCCTGGTCCTCTGTGTCCTGACTGCCACAGGAGTTGTTGGAAGGCGATTTTGGTTTGGTTTCCTTTGACATCTCAGGGTTTTGCTGCATGTTCATCTCGTGCGCTTTTCTGCGTGGCAACACGTGGCTTTAGGGATGCAGGTGACAGCAGCCTCAGCTCGGGGTGTGGGGTGTGGGTCTGCGTGTAACACGTACAGCACCCACGCAGCTCCGGGTGCCCCCAGGGTTGCTAAAATTCCCGTCCTCCCCGTCAGCAGCCGGTGTCCTCTGGCGGGCCCTGGGGCCCCAGCTGCCTGCAGGCAGAGCTGGGGGTGCCTGCGGGTCCCCTGCACAGGTGCTGGGCTGCTGGACCCTCGCCCGCCCGTGCCCGCTGTCCCTCTCGCACCCGGAGCGAGCACCACGCAGAAATAAACGCAAAAATAAATGCAAAAAGGAGCTCACAATGAGACTATGCAATGTGCCAGCTTTTACCCCCAGGCGAATTTTCGTGTCTCTTTTAGGAATCTTTGTAAATGAGGGCCAAGCTGCGAGGGCCCAGCTCCAGGAGAGCTTGGGCTGGTGCACTGTGCAATTCTCACACTCCTGTGCATTCCCACACGAGGCTGTGGATGACTTACAGCCTTGGTAGCAGGCATAACCTTCAGCAGTCTGCTGAATCAGGGCCTAAATACTGAAATATTCTTCAATAGTTCTGGCTCCACTATGAAACTCTAGAAGGCACATTTCCCTCTCAGTGTCTCTCCATAAGACCCATCAATGATAATGGAGTTACATTAGGCACATCTAAAGTTAATTATAGCGTTACCTCCCTCTTGGCCTCTGTTTGTCAAAAAGAATATGGTACAAAAAAAATCCTCTGTCTTCTAATATTTATTTTTATTTGAATTTTGATCTGCTATCTAGGCAAAAAAGACCACACTGAGAAGACCTTTGGTAGGTGGGTCTGGATGTTTGTTAGCTGAGAGCCAGCGTGGGAAATGTTGTGTTAAGAAAATTTTCAGAAAAAATTCTATGGAAACCAAAGCAAAAGAAATATTTCAGGCAGGCTCTTCCTTTTTAAAATTAAGTGGGTGGCTTTTAGGGATGCTGATTTATTTTGGAGTGTGGGTTTAGAGGCATGCTTCAATTGGAAAAAACAAATTCTAATGTTCGCTAAAAACTCAGGAATTTATAATGCAGAGAAGAGGTTGAATGAAACAGTAGATCCAGAAATTTTGCAATTCACTGCATATTAAAAAAGAAGTATTTTTAGTGGTTGTTTGGCTGATTTTTTTAAACGTGATTTCACATTTAAATGTGGTGAGCCAAAATCCTCTATTGAAACACAGGTCTCTGAATATCTTGATTTTGGTACGTGAGCATATTGCTGGGGGATGCCAGGTTTGCCTAGGGATCCAGTAGCTTTGACATACTCTAGTTTACAGTACCTGGAGTGTGCTCAGCTGCTAATGCGTTTTGCATGCAAGATCACTGTGCTTCAGCATGACAGCTAGGAAAAATGTCATTTTATTTTTAATTGCAGCAGGACGCAATTTGGGGGAGGAAAAAAAATCAAAAATTAAAATCACGTTCTTTGTTAGAGATTTGTTCTACAAGAGTCCAGTCAGAAAGCTCCTAGTACTTAATAAAGTCAAATTCCTCCCTGAGCGCTCCCGTGGAAGCCAGCGGGAGTTGCGCATGAGTACCGAGGGCAGCATTTTGCCCCTAGGACTGAATTTCCCAACTGACTCTTCTTTTAGACTGTCTTTTGATTAACAATCTGTTTGCAGCAGGCTAGGGCCAGGGAGGCAGTGTATACCCCACTGTTCAAATCTGTGGCAAAATATTCTACAGAGAGCTACTTAATAAATATCAACTTGCTCCAATAGTCATTGAGAAATACCTCAACAGATAGCAATCAATCGAGGGCTGAGTTGGGAAAAAAAAAATACAAAAGGACATCAAAGAGGTTCTCATTCCCAGTCTATAGCTCTATTTAAGGGTCCTATAATTCGGTGAGGTTGTGTGCTAAATAATTTGTAAGCCTTCAGAACATCCAGGTTATTGTTTGTGGACAGATGGTGCATCACATTTTATTGCTTATTCCTTCTGTGGTTTCTCATATGCAGGACTGATGTGCACTCTGAAGTCTTTGTTTCCTTGCTAAAATCTCTAATCTAAAACAGGCAATCAAGCACACAGACAGTGCTTCAGAAAGCATAATCATACTTTTAAAGGGGGAAAAAACATTTCAGCTGCAGTTAGGAAGCAGATGTGTTCCCTGAAAATGTAAAAGGTTATCAGAAGTATTAAAATGGGGAAATCGACACGGAATTGGGGAGCGCCAGGGAGAGCATGTGTTTTCTCCCTGTGCTGCAGGGTAGGTGTGCCTTTTCCTAGGCTACCTGCTTTGTATCTGGCTCTCTGCGGAGCTGGTGTAGCGAAAGCCTTTGGAGACCGGCTTCTGCTTCCACCTTTCCCCTGAGATTGGCAGTCTTTGTCTTTTACAGGCAAGGAGCAGCCGTGTTGTGATCCTGGAACCGCTGCTGCCCCGAAGAGTTAAATCATGTTGATATACAGGAAGGAAATGGAATAGACTAACTCTACTCTTTTCTTCCTACGGATTTTTCTTTTTATTCTGAAGATAGAATTACTGTTTGTAAGCATCTGAAAGTCATTAGTGGCTCTGCAGTCTGTCAGGTGCCGACGCAAAAAACTGCTGAAACTGAACGGGTTCCTGTGCGGAGTGCTGGGAATTTGTCATGTGCTGATGAGCAGTTATAATAATATATGAGCAAATCACAAGCATTCTGCAAATTAATCAAATTTTTTTTCCCCTTCTCCCTTGTCTCTGGGAGAGTGGCTTTGCCGGCAGACGTAGGTGAAGCAGTTTTACTCACAGATGGTAGCTCTGGCATCAGATGGAATTTATATAACAGTAATTCTGATTTCCTGCCAAAGTAGCACTGAAAACACCAGGGAGATTGTACAAGACAAGTCATGTGGTTTTGCTGAGGTTGTTGTGGGAAGTTTAAGGGGGGAAATCTCAAATTTTCCTCTTTGCATTTATTGTTTTAGCCTGAAGGGCCAGAAATCGTACACCATTCTGCCATCGGCGAAATCCAACACATCTTTTTTTATGAATTGCGCTGAAAGAGTGCTTCCCAGCTGTTGGAACTGCTGGCGGGGAGGGAGCCACATGACTCCTCATCCTTTCCCTTTCCATACAAGGATTAAAGAGGGGAGGGTTCAAAAGGTTGCTGCACTACATGTTGGAGTGAGGCAGGGTCTCCCTTCCCAGGAAGCGATGCCATGTTCACTTAGGCTGTACTCCCTGTGGATAACGGAGCACGGGGGGGTGTTCAGGGCTTCGGGAAACACGTTGGCACTGGGTCTCCCTCCTCATTAAAATGGGAGGGTTCTGAATGAGGTTAGTCGGGTAGATTAAGGCTATTAGTTGTGTCTCTGATGACATTTCCAGTTTGATCAGTAGAAAACAGACACGTGGGGGTTTTTTTTACCCGTTAAGGTAAGCACTTGGTGCACTTGTTATTTGGCTTTTGCACAGATGAAACGTGCACTCATCTGATGGCAGATCCAATCCTGACTCAGAGCAGCATGGGCTAGCAGCAGGGATGAGAGAGCAGAATAGGGCCCAGTGGCTTCTGAATTGGATCACGTTTTTTAAAAACAAAAGCAGTCTTCCTTGGAAAAATATGACGGCGTTTTTATAATAGCTGCATATTGAGTAATGCATGGAGCATCGCAGGACTGCTGTGACACTAAAAGAAAAAAATAGAGGCGAGCAGAACGGGAGAACTTTCAGGGGCTGTTTTTAATAAAGAGGTGAATTCTTTCTGCAGTAGGAAAAATGATAAAAAGATGGCGTATCAGCTACATTATGCAACAAAGTAATGCTGCTGTGTTTTTATAATGTAAGGCACTGCCCATTTGTTTTGGTTTACGTGACTGCAGTGAAATAAGTGGATTAGACTGAAACTTTAGCATGCTTCATTGCAGCTGGTTGCAGACATCTGTCATTCCTCAGCCATACATTCTGGATCATGCCAAGAAGAAAAAGCAAAGTCTGACACCTTTCATTTTAGAGAGCCTTTTATAGAAAAGAAAAGGAGAAGGGGAGAAAGCATTTCCTTTGTGACTTGATAAAAAAGACACTTTTTTTCTGTGACAACACCAACAGCACTTTCCAGAGGGAGAGGTCCTGCAAAGTTAATGCTCAATTTACTCTTTGCAGTCCTTTAATTTTTACTGTTTGATTCCCTGGTTTGTTGAATGGGATATGATAAAAATATGTTGGTTTGTTTTTTTATGGAAACATTATCTGTGTGTGCACCTCCATCAGAAATGTGGCTGGTGAGAGGTGGGTTGCTGTGAGCTCCCGCTCGGGCTGTGCTCGTGGTAATTCGGTGCCGTGATGGCACATAATGCAGAAGCATTGCCAATAATGAGTTGTTCTGAGAACTCCACTCACCAAATCCCATAAACAGATAATAGGGATGTTTTAGCAGAGTGATTAGTGGGGTTGTGAGCTACTCCTGGATAATTTGAAATATTAGCTATTAGTGAGCTAGATATTTATTTACTTAAAGTGTGTTGTTCTTCTTCAGTCTCTCTACTAACACAGTGCTGGAGTTAGAGAATTGTGAGATACATGACAAGTGATAATGTGACAAAATACCATCTAAATCACCCCAGTTATGTGAAAAAGCAACAACTAAAATGAAAGGAGAGCATGGTTAGTCTAAATTACACCATATATGCAGAAAACAAATATTTTATCTTGGGGTCCCACTTCAGCAAACATTACAGAACATGGATAATTCTGTCTCTTCCCACCCAGGTGATTTATGGACCGTGGAAGTGGTGGGGACACCCAGTACCCTCACGAGGCTGTGCACAGAGCGGGAGGCCTTTGCACAGCTCAGGCTGCGGGACTGTCCAGCTCGACTCCAGCTGAGGATGTGCCACACTGAAATGTGGGCAGGAGAAATTTAGAAAGCCGAGTATGGGGTTTTTGAAATTCCATTCTGTCAAATAAAATAAATAAACTCAAGACAGTTTCCCGGAGTGAAAGAGAAAATTCTATTGTATTTATGAATTGCTAGGCAGAATAAAGGATACTTGGTAGCAAAATACTATCACTAACAAGGTCTTTCCTATTAGCTTCTGAATTGAATGTTCTCTTTACTAAAATCCCAGTGCCACCAGTACAGCATTTATTCTGGGAAATCATAGGTACATTAAATTCAAATACAGCTTCATTCAAGAAGTCGTAAATGCTCCCTGAAATAATAAATATTTACTGAGACAATTAAAAAATATGACAGAACATTAGAGAGAAAACTTGTGAATGACCTAGTAGGAAAACTGAGATATTTTGCTCAAGGGGGTTAGAATGGGAATATAATGTTATTGAAGTGATTAAAACAAGTAAAGGAGCGAATAGACATAGCAATTAATTGAAATATGTAAGTAAAGGCAAAGGTGGGACCCTGAGCATGTAATTTTGATGATCAGAAGAACTTGGGGTTAGTTAATATTAAAGAAAAGGCTGCCACTTACCTTCAAAATGTGTTTCCTTAGCTGCAGTCTATGCGGAAAGCACCAGAGCAAGAGAAGGCTGTGGGGGCTGTAACCTGCTCACTCCTGGGCTCGGGTACCTCTACCCTCTCATGTGGAGAGGCCCAGGCTGAGAGATGAAGGGACACATCAGGCTTTGGGAGAACAGGAATTGGTACCAGAGGGGAGGAAATGGCTGGAAATGAAAGCTTAGCCAAAAATACAAGCTGCTGTGAGTTTAGGATTATGATTTCTGTAACCATGGCCATTATGACTTTAGTCAGAGTTGGCCTGCTTTTTACAACAGGTATCCAGTGCCCTTGGTAAGAACTCTGTCCTCTACTTATGTGTATAAACCAAAGTAAATAAATATGAAAAATTAAATGTAATTAAATTTCCCAAAGCATGGGACAATGATAGTCTGGCATTTCCAGCTCAATCAATGACAGCATTCCCAGTAACCTCGTTTGGAGCCCGCTGAGGCTCCGGGCTCGTAACTCATGTTTGTCATGTCAGAACCTGAACTGGTGCCATTGTGCACAGGGCACCGTGTGTGCACCCACCAGCAGTGCTCTGTGACACACAGAGCCTGAGACAGCACAGTCTTCTGCCTTTACCTCAGAATTTTACCTTCACAGGGTTCCCATAAAGTTTAATATTTGTTTAGGAGGACCTTTTCAGCTATTCTGCTGAGGCTTTTCCTTTCTTCCAAGAAGAAATCCATTCCCCTTCTAAATCAAAAGTTCCTGTGTGAATAGCTTCTTCTGAAAAAGAAACAAATTCTGTGCTAAGTGGCTGGAGCTGAGTAATCCTGGTGTTTTATCAGCTCTGCAAGAAATGGGAAATGCTTGTTTTCCCAGGACTTGCAAGTCTCTGTTACACCATCAGTAATTTCACTGGCCATTTTCTAATTCCCTTGTATTTAGTGCACTACAGAGGGATAACAGGTTCCTCACTCTACCTCCAAATAATTATCATTCCCATGTTCCACGTATCAAAGGCAAAAAATGTTAAATTAGTGATATTTTCCATAATTTTTTGCAAGTGATTCATTCAGTAAGGTAAAACCATATCTCTGAAGGACAACAGCGGAATTTCTCTGTGTCAGGAGTGCCCAGGTGACTTAACCTCTGTGTCAGACCAACCTGCACTTGGCTGTTTTACATAGCAGGGCTGATTTGTTGGTGGGTTTTACTTCTTTAGTTTTTAAAGGAAACTTCAGGTGTGATAATTTGTGATTGTAACCTTTTGAGACAGGAATTGAATAGTTACTATAAGAGCAGTTTTTATTTTAGGGGGAATGTGTGAAATTAACATAATATTTTAATAATACATGTTAGAGGCAAAGTGTAGCACCAATTTTTGCTTTTCTGTGTTATCATTAAACATTTTAGTGTACTCATCAGCAAGCTGAAAGACCTGTTTGGAAACACCAAGCACTGTATAAGGCACTAACTGAAGAGCAGACTCCACCTTTGATTACATTTCAGAAAAGCCATGTAGATATCTGAGGGTTTAATTCAGTCCAATGAATGAAGTTTCATTTTTGTTCAAGTAAAAATCTTTGATACAAATTTTTTATAGATTAGGTCTTTTCATTCTCCAACTCTTCTGCAGCCCGTGATAGTTCAGTGAATCACCCCCCTGCAGCTGCAGGTGCCTGTCCACTGAATGTGCATCTCTGCAGGACACTGCAGAGTCACGTGGGGGCTTTGGGACAGGCGCTGACCTCGTCAGGTTTTTCTTTTTTCCGGATGTCCTTAATGCATTTATTTGGGATCAGGCTGGTGGCCGTATTTTGTCATGCGCTGGCTCTTCACCCCAAAATTATCTTCCCCTAATTAAGAGCTTTCCAGTAACTCACAGCAAGAGAAAGGCTCTGCCAGGTGGCAGTGGCTGTGTTCGGACCTGAGCTGCCCCTGGAAGTGTCTGCTCAGTATTTGGAGGGGGGATTTAAGGAACTAGACTGGTGCCATGAGCAATTCATCTGATCACCTCTAAGGACTCTTTGTAGGATTGAGCTGGTAAGGAAGGAATTCAGCTGAATGGAGGGTGGTCGGGGGGCTGCCCTCTATTTAGAGGTCCCAATGGAAACATGTAACCCAAAGCCTTAGCCTTGGTAGCTGAAAATGGTCCCTGGCCTTCCTAAAATCCAGATATTTCTGCATTTTTGGGGTTTATGACTTTTCTTGGTCAACATGAAATAGAGTTTTTAAAATTTAATTTTGGTTGGGTTTTTTTTGTAATCCAAGAAACATAGAATATTGAAATTTTCCCAGAAGATCATCTTGGTTGGTCTTGGACCTGTGTGTAAATAAACATATACTTTTCAATTGTTTTATAAAAACTTTTATTACAGATATGAACCTGATTGGGTGTACTTTAATCTGCCTGGTATTTTGGGAGTTTCATAAAATGAATATTTTGAGACCAATAAAGTGGAATGGCTCAATCAGAGCCATTATTGTCTATTGGACAAATATATTTATTCAGCATTTTCCCATCCATACTGTTATGCTCCAGATCCGAATGGCTGCTTTAGAGCCATTCTGCTCTCCTGGGTAATGCATACAGTACTTGGGATGTTTGCCGTGGATAGGAAATGTATTTATGAAAATTTATACGTTAAAAAGAGGAAATCACACTAGCCAAGATTTAAATGAAAATAGTTTTCCCTTTGCAAATGCTTATTATTATGCTCTAATATACTTTCAAATGGCAGTGTTCACCAAGGTGCCTGGGACCTGGGGGCTGTGGTCTGAGAGAGACAGGAGCTGAGCCCAGCAGACGCTGCCAGGGAGCTGGAGATGCTCAGGAAGCCTCTTCTCGCACAGGCAGTGCCCGGCCATCATCCTGCTGCTGGTTCTGAGGCAGCACGCACTTCACGTGCTCGGAGATGCTGTTCCTCAAATACCAGCTGGTGTGGGGAAAAAGGCTTCGAGCAGCTCTTGCCGGGCGGTGTGGGCTCTCTGAAGGTGTGAGTGCAGGCTCTGCTGGGCAGCAGCTGGGCCATTACATGGGCCATTCCACCAGCAACGCCATGGGACCAAGCATCCCAGCACTGCCCATCCATCCTGAGCCACTGCAGCCGCTCCTGCACCGCTGCCCGGCCCGGCCAGAGCTGGCCCTGCCCGTGGGGGATCGCTGCAGCAGCCCAGGAAGTGAGTCCAGACCTTCACTGTCCAACATCCCAGCTAAAGAGATTTGTTTCTGAGAAATTCAAGCCTTTGAGGCTTTTTCAAATATCTCTTTGCGGGGGAATAATTTGTTTTAAAGAGGTAATTGCTGTTATTTTTGATTTTCACCAAAAGGATATTCTTAAACCAGGCAAAGAAATCTGAAATGAGTTTGCCGTATTGCATCTCAGTAAGTGCTATAGCCATTGGCCATCTAAGGAAAAACATTCTGTCAGATAATCATGGCCATTTTTGCATTTTAAGGGAACAAATGTCATATCTAAGAAACACATTTTATTCAGAGCTTAATTATAATTTATAGTACATTGCGCAGCATTTGTTTTCTGTTCATCATGTTATTGCTCTTCTGCCTTTTCCCTAAATTTATGCATTAAATCGTGTGTGTGTGTGTCTGTGTGCGTGTATCTGTGTATATATGTACACATATGCAATATAATACAAAGTGCCGTAGTGGGGACAACAGACGGCTTGTGTGTGATGTATTATTGGCATTTTTCTTTCAAATTACCATTTTCTTGCTGCTTTGGGAGAAAGCCATGATTTTGCTGTGATTAGTACACTTTTAACAATCTGGAATAAATTCCTGATCTTATTCATGTGACTAGTTCAATGCCCATTTTTACGTTTTAGTGCAAACCCCTACATATGTGCCTGCAATACCACAAAAATAAGATGTTTCTTTGTGGAAATTTTATAGAATTTGGATGCCGATCAAATATTTTTAGAAGTGGAGAATTAATGCGGCTTGACCATGTAAATGATTTTTGTAATGAAAAAGACTTTAGTATTCATCGCTCTTTCTCTCTCTCGTTTGTGTATTCCTTTGTGCTAATCTTAAATAATGGATCCATATCAAAGTTAATAAATTAGTAACTATTAGCAGTGTTTGGATTACAGTGAGTAACCCAGTGCCACTTCATTGACATTGACTTTTTATGTGTTCCAATAATACATTTTGAGTTTTAAAGATTAGACAAAGCAAAATAGGGTTTGGCATGTGTTTGAATCTTTGAATCTTTAACAACTCTTGGGCAATGGATTTGTTTAAATCCAAGGCCCCTGCTCGAGATAAACTTTCTTTTAAGTGGCTCTAAACCTCAGCCTGAGATCCATGTCTTTCTCAAAACCTCCAGTTTCTGACTGTTCAGCTGATGCACCATGTTGGGCTGCATCAGTCATGCCATGTTATGAAACCTAACGCGATGTGACTGATGCAGCCTGACGTGAAGTGTCACAAAGCGACATATCACATCACAAACTTGAAAGAAAAGAAAACAAACTTCGCCTTTTTTTTTTCTCAAAGCCTAAATTAATGAAGCAGCATATATTTTTAAAAAGGTGCACTAGTTTCGAACACTGAGAGATTTTTTCTTAATATGGGCCTGCAGAAAACTTCTCCATCCTGGTCAGAAGGTATTTCTTATCCACACTCCTTGTGCTCCCTAAAATTCTGTCAAAACTAGAGCAGATGAACTAGAACTAGAGCTGGGCCACCACAGCACTACCACCCCTGCTGGGTCTGATCCTGGGAGGTTTAGAGCACTTTTAGAGAGGCTCCAGCAGGTGCTCGAAGTGATCACCCCTGGGGAAATACATTTATCCTGAAAATGTTCTTTGAGTCCAGCCATCATTGTTGTCATTTTAGCTATTTTGATTATTATTTTCTGCTGTTCCACTTCCTTAGACTGTCAGCTTCCATCCAGAGGATTGTGAAGTCTCTCTACATGCTCAGTCACAGACTTGATAGAGCATTGCTCCACAACAGGGTTATTTCAGCTGCAAACAATCTTTTGTCCTCTACCCTCAATTTTTGATCAGAGAAAGATGCACACCATAGTTTGCCCCCCTAGTCCACCCACCTTTAGTCTAATTCTTTTTACCACAATTGCAATGCATTGCACATCATCTTCTGAACCACCAGGAAGATTCCTTTCTTCTTTTCTTTTTATTTTTTTTCTTCTTTTTTTTTTTTTTTTTTTTTTTTTTTTTTTTTGTTATGAAGGGCTTTCATATAATTTTATTGGGAGATATATAGTGGGTAAAATATATATGAACTATAGCTTGCTAAGAAAGGACCTACCAACCACTACTAGATAAAACATTATAAGTTTATTGCCAACTTATCTGGGAAGGGTTATTTTAAGAGCCTGCTGCCCACAACAAGTTTTGGAGCTAAAATTAATGAATGGGGATACCTAAGAGAAGTGGGAATTTTTTCACCCCTTAGTTACAAGCAAATTGCAGATATTGTTATCTTTGCAAGCAAGAATAATCTCTACTTTTTGTACTACTTCTGCTGTAAACAATGTACCGCTTGCTTTCCTATGACCCTCACTCTGTATACATATTTATATATTATTCATATCGGATTAAAAATGAATGTGCTCTTTACCACAGTTGTACTGCATAGTGACAATACAAATTAACTTATTGTGTACTTACTTTTCACAAGGCAGTGATGTGAAATTTTGATGGCCTGAAAAAGTAAGTCGTGGGGGAAGCAATGCAGAGCTGAATCCTTGTAGGTGCACTTTATATTGTCTGATTTATTAAAGTGCGTTGAATTAATAAATGACATTCTCTGCATGGAATTTTGAACATGGGTTTGAACTTGGTTCAGTGGTAGGCAAAAAGAGTTTGCTTTTAGTCTGGTGCATGTGAGGTGCTTAGCTCCAGCCATGCCTGGTGCATCCCTTGCTTAGAATTTGTTCTTTGCAGGGAAGAATTAGGATGGCTGTTTATTGAGAGCTGCTTATGGGTAAAGCATTAAGAGCTGGTTGGCGAGATCACAGAATCATAGAGTGGTTTGGGTGGGAAGGACACTAAAAATCATCTTGTTGCAACCGTCCTGCCTGCAGGAGGGCAGGGACACCTTCCACTGTCCCAGGCTGCTCCACGCCCTGTCCAGCCTGGCCCGGAACACTGACAGGGATGGGGCAGCCACAGCTTCTCTGGGCAACCTGTGCCAGGGCCTGCCCACACTCCCAGGGAAGAATTTTTCCCCAATATCCAACCTAAACCCTCTGTCAATGTGAAGCCATTCCCCCTTGTCCAGTCACTCCAGGCCCTTGTAAAGAGTCTCTCTCCATCTTTCTTGTCAGCCCCTGCAGGTTATTTTCAGTACCCATCAGGTACTGAAAGGCCACCATTAGGTGACCCTTGAGCCTCCTCTTCTCCAGTCCCAAGTCTCTCATCCTTTCCTTATAGGAAAGGTTCTCCATCCTCTGATCCTCTTGGTGCCTCCCCTGGACTTGCTCCAACAGCTCCATGTCCTTCCTGTGCTGGAGGCAGAACGTCCATAAACATGCACGTTACAGGGTTTGGGGGTTTCACACTTCTGGCAGTCTTCAGCTTATGAAAGCAAAAGGTGGTGGGGAGCTTTCCGTCCCTGAGGAAGGAAGCAAGGCTGGGTTCCTGGGGCAAGGGCTTAGGAACCCAGGTGCCTTTCCTCTTGGGGGACTCAGCCTTCAGGTTGTGGTGTTGATGTTACAGTAAAGATGGCAGAGGTGCGAGCAGCCCAGAGCACTGATGCTGCCTCAGGTGAATTCCCTCTGCTACAGAGGTGCTCATGTGCCAGCAGCTGCCATGCTCCCATCTCTGCTGGGAGGACCACAGCAGCATGCCCACTCCAGCGCAGGTGGCACCAGACCAGTGCACACCAGGTGTCTATTTGTTTAGCTGTTAAATTACCACTAAAACCAAGGGGAGAGGGCCCAGCCCCTTCCCCCATTGCAGGAAGCACAATTCTCCTCCTCTGCTGCCCCAGCATCTGTTTTATGCCTGCTAAGTAGTACCACAGCAGCAAGGGAAAATGTGCTCTTCAAATGTGGAGATAGGGTATTGTTTTTCACTTATCCTGGCTTTATGTAGATGGTCTGGCACATTTATTTATTCATTTATTTGAGCAAATTAAAGCAAGCTAAGCGCATTTGACCTCAGATGGTCCTGGTTTAAGTTAATTTGAGAGACAAAGCTCATAAAGTTCCAGTAAAACACATCAACAACTTCCCAGCATAGGTTGAAATGTGATTGTTGAAACATAACCTCCAAAACCAGATACAGCATGGAGATTTGAAGTCACAATAATCTGAAAAATATAGGAGAGTATATTGATAGCCTCACTGAGAAGTGATATCTTTCATTCATGCCTTTGTTACGCAGTCGATTGCTGCTTTATCCACAAGAAGTGCATCTATCAGATTTTGTGCATTAACATTCCTTTTCTAATCTAGCTTGGACATTTTATTTTGAAGCTGATGATAACCTTGGGCCCTGGTCCAGCAAACACTTACATGCTTGCGTATCTTTACTCGCAGGAGTAATCTCACTGGAGTAAATGTTTGCAGGTTTGAGGCCTTGGCTATCTCAATCCATTATTTTTTTTCCATTAAAAAGTAATCTGTGCGATTGAAATAAAGCATACAATTCTTTACCCAGAAACCCACCCAAAGACAAAGTGTGTTTATTAGACTAAGGGCCTGCACATTGTCATCCTTGAATAGCACTTCAATAAAAAAGATAATTAACAAATGTAAAAGAAGACAGTTCTGTACATGCTGTATTTACAAGAGTTTGGTTTGGATCGTGGGCTGAAGGATTTACAGCTGGGGCTGAGGAGGGAGATGGATTAGCTGCACTGCTCTGGAAATCCAAAGCAGAGAATTTTTAAAGTGCAGTTTCTCTAATGAGGAAGAGCACAGATTTCTTGTTCTCTCTGAGGCCGCTGAGCGATGCCCCCTCCCAGCAGGAGAGGGGCTCTGGAGTGTCCTGTTTGTCCAGGCTGTGCAGTGTCCATGGGCTAAGGCAAAACCTAACCAGGCTGTCGTCTGTCTGCAGGTCACCGGCCTTTCCAGTGCAGATACTGCCCCTACAGTGCCTCGCAGAAGGGAAATCTGAAGACCCACGTGCTCTGCGTCCATCGCATGCCCTTCGACAACAGCCAGTACCCTGACCGCAGGTTCAAGCGCTCCAGAGTCGACTCCGAAGCTTCTGGGAATTTGGAGGAGCCGGCAGCTGCCAAGGCGGGGAGCTCGGCAGAGCTGTCCGAGGAGGGCAGCAAGGCCCAGGAGTGATGCCCAGGGTGATGCCCAGCGGCTCCAGCCCTGCTCTGCAGGAGCCTTTCACCCTGGGTTTGGACATGTGGGTGGTGAGGGCTGGCTTAAACCCCTTCCCAGGAAAGGGCTGGCATGCAAGTTCCCAGAAGCGTCCAGAATGCTGAAAACATTCAAATATATGTATATGTATGTGTAGGCACACATGCACATATATCTATGTATATTTACAGGCACAGAGATATCCAGTCATACCCACACGGAATATATATCTACGCACACACACACACACAAAATACACACATTCCATGTGTGTGCGTGTCTGTAAATATATATATTGCACATGCAAAATAAATTTCCAGCCCTTGAAAATGGCTGCTAAACAGTTACCTGGCAACAAGTACTTCCAAACAACGTAGGTGGGATAATAAAGTGATTTAAAAATGTTAGGAGGTCGTTAGTTCTTTAAAAAGCAGGGCGATTTCAAACTTAAAAGTGGTCTTTGTCCAAAAATAATGCTCTTAACAGAAAAATGATACCCTCTAAACGATTTAGTGTTGCCTTGAAGATTGAGGGGCTGTGTTTTCATTGTTGAAAACACCTTTATAATATGACACCAGCTGCTGTCATTTGCCTAGCATAGTAATGAGATGTCTTGGTAGACTGCCATGGTGCCAGTCTGACTGGAGCTGTCATTGCAGAGAAAATCAATTCAAGTGGTGTTGCGACTGCAGTGCAGGAGAAACCTTAGACGGCCCATAAGCTGGGGTCAGTACTGACCTATTTTCAAAAGTATTGTGATATTACATTTTCTTTTTTTTTTTAATATACAGCCAAATGAATCAATGGTTAGGAAAAAAAGAATCTGCAGCCCGATGTGTGATTGCAGATTTGAAATGTAATTCCATTTTTTGTAATCATCATGCAGTATTGAGGGAAATGCTTTTATTCTTTTTTTTTCCTTGTTGAAGAAGTAAGTTGCTATAAATGTAGAAGTACAGTAT
>VYZT01043943.1:0-2500 GCA_013400735.1 Pomatostomus ruficeps | reverse complement strand
GGAGGAGAGAGGAATGTGGCCTTGCTCCAAAACAAGCTGAGAAAGCAAACATGTTTAGAAAAGAGACATTTTAATACAAAATTAAGCCAGTCATACCCACAATAATAAAGTTATATTCCAGCTAGAATTCTCCAGTAGGAAAAGGTACAAAAATTGTCAGAAGGGTTAAGAATTAAAGCATAGAATCATAGAAATTCAGTTATTCAGTGGCTGCACCTTACAGTGAGGAGTTGCTGCTCGTGGTGAACTGGGGGAGTGTCTGTGTGGCCAGGGCAGCCACGGGGCTGGTGCCAGAGTCAGTCTCTGGGCAAATGCCACAGGTCTCCTCATCCACAGAGAATAAAATCTGCAATGCATCAAATTTTAATCAAAATCCAAGAAGTTAATGAAATTTTTTTTGTGTGTCACACCCTCTCTTGGGGGGAACAGCCCTTCCTAGGCACAAAATGGTAGCGTGTAAAAATGTGCCTGGAGGAGGGATGAGCTCCAGGCTCAGAGCTGAACCCTGCCCCACAACAGGATCATTGTCCTGCCAGGTAATTGCTGTGCCCTGGATCCAGGGAAAAAAGAGCTGTCTGGGGAGAGAGCGGGGTGGGGGGGTGTCTCCCAAAGATTTTCCTGCCTGCTGGTTTCAGCAGAAAGTAAATGAAAATGTGAAAACCTGATTAAGGAGCAATGACCGTCTCATTGCCCCTCCGTAGCAGCGCTTACAGACACAGTCCCCTTTATGGCCCTGGATTTCTGCTGGGAACAGTGCAGTGAACAGTACACAGATCCTCCAGGAAACCGGAAAATGACCACCAGCGGCCCTGTGCCACAGAGGGTGGGGTTGCATCACCTGCAAGGGCAGGTGGGGAGAAGGTCTGGAAGAGGAAGGGGCTGTCCCTCTGCAGCCCCTGGGGTTTTGTTTCCCACCGCTGACGGGCAGCCTTCCTCACACAGATGCTGGGTGTCCTGACAAGAGACTTCCCCCCTACCATCAGAAGGCTGCTCCCAGCTCTAAGATAACGTTTCTTGTTGAAACTTTTATAAGGACTTTAAGCCCACTGTCTATTGTAATTTGGGAATTGAATATTTCCCCTCTCTGTTTAACATCTGTATTGTAACAGTATATTATAAAAACCTCACCTTGTGTATTGTAAGCATGCTCCCAGTGAAATTATTCATAACTATTGTGATTTCCATTGCTGGATAGCGCTGCTTGGCATGATCCACCACGGTATGTTTCCGTCGGGAAGCGCGGGGAGGGGGAGGAGGGAAATAAAGCTGTGGTGTAATGTCGTATTAGAAATGTCACCCAGCTGAGTGTTATTGGGGCTGTGAGAAGTTCCGTGGCTCCTCACCTGTTGGTGTTGTTCAGGGGATAGTTTGGGGGCTTTTTGTTGTGGTATTTTTTTTCTTTTAAGCAAAGGTTCTCAGTGAATAGGGAAATAGCAGGAAAAGAGGAAGAAGAAAATTTAAATGATCCCAGAGTGAACTGTTTTGCTGTTAATACAGAAATACAGAGCAAGACACATTTAATGGGCTCTATTTTTTATTATACTATGCTGAATAATTAAGTTTGAGGCTAAGTGTCACATAGATTTATCTTTTAATTAAAAAAGCATGGTTCACGCGTATTTGAGTGGTAGTCCAAATAAATGCAATATAGAAATTTATGTTTGTTTATCTAGGTGTTAATTACCTAGAGATTGTTCTGGATTACTTCTTTTTATAAAGTGTCATAGGCTCATGTCACAAGTAATAAAGCTTAACAGTGGAACCTTATCAATTTGCTAACTATAACGCCAGTGTGACCTGGAGGAAAGGGAAAAAAAAAAACAACTTTGGAAAATGTTCTCTGCGTGCACCACATTCAACACATAAAAACCACGCAGTGAACAAAGCAATCATTTTTAAAACGTTCTCATAAGTAAAAGTACAAATATATCTTCGGTGTTTTACAGCCCTTCATACATGTAATTATTTATATAACACACTGTTATTTATGCCCATGTACTGCATGTTGTGCAAAGACAGACGTGGTGAGCAACAAAACGTCCTTTACCTGGTGGGCAAGCTATTCATTTAATGCACAAAGTAACACTTGCAGAGACTGAACACCATATTTAAAGCGAGATGTAGCAGATGTAATTTTCTTAATATTTTAAGGGTTTTACAGCGTTGCTTGCAACCAAGAGGACTGGGAAAGGGAACTGAAGCCTAAAGATAAAAGATTGTGCATTTCAGTGGTGCAAACAGAGGGAAAAATTGTGCACAGATGTAAATTGTTCATCAAATTCTCTGTCAGTCTGGTTTTTTCTTTGTTTATGACTGGAATTTATATTACTGATCCTTGTGGAAGGATTCTGAGTGCAGGCAGAGAAGCCCAACTCGATGCACTGAGAAGCTGAGGGGCTCTCCACTGCTGGTGTAAATCAAATGCCATCCACTGTATCACCCCAGGGGGAGACCTGCCCCCAGGACTTGGGAGACTGGGTTGTTTGGGGGGTTTTTTTGG
>VYZT01043932.1:24500-38875 GCA_013400735.1 Pomatostomus ruficeps | reverse complement strand
CTGGGTGAGTTGGGCTGTCCCAAGGCCACCCATCAGCACTGGCCTCCAAGGAGGCACCTCTGAAGAATGGCAGCCCAGGACATGTGGTGTGATGGGACCATCACAGAAGGGCTGCTCTTCTTCCCCTCAACACGCAAGGAAAATCGTTTCCATCACCCGAAATATCCCGGCAGCGGATGTGGCTTCCAGGCCACCGCGACCATGGAGCTTGGGAAGATTTGTCCATCGCTTAACACAGCACCCGTAATGACCTCCAGACAGCCCGTGCTCAGCCCCAGGCGAATCAGGAGGGAGGGATGAAGAGCTGGAAGCTCCTGGGATCAGGCTGTTTGGAGGTAGGACATCCACGCTTGGCCCGGAGCGTGCCCGGGGCAGGCGCTTTGATCTCGCTGTGAAGGCATTAATGAGCGGAGCGGAAATATCTGGTGGTCAGCTGGGACAACATACAGCACAGCTGGGGACCCTGGAGGAATCTCAGGCTTTCTGAACTCCTCTGAACACTTCCTTCTTTCCCCCTGCCCCCCCTCCATTTGCTTTTTTTCCTAAAAAGTGTTTCTTTTCCCAGGGAGAGATATCAAGTTCATGATGTAATAGCTTGTGGTGAGGGCTGTTCTTTAAGTCAATGGGGATGTGCAGCCAGAGAAATATGAAAAATCATGCAAAAAGTATCTTTACGAAGTTAAACCTCCTCTCACTCAGCACAAAGAAGTGATCGTTAAATCCAGACTCTGCCTTCAGACACATTAACCCCAAATTTGCAAACACCACTTGTACGTGCCCAGGTAATTGTGCCTGGCCTAAAACAAGAAGTTTCACATGTTTTTATTCTATTTACTGCATTACTGAGGAAATTCTTCCCTGTGAGGGTGGGGAGGCCCTGACACAGGGTGCCCCTGGATCCCTGGATGTGTCCAAGGCCAGGTTGGACGGGGCTTGGAGTAACCTGGGATAGTGGAAAGTGTCCCCACCCACGGCAGGGGGTGGAATGAGATTGGATTTGAAGTCCCTCCCAACCCAAACTATTCTGGGCTTCTGGGGTTCATTTTATGATTAAAGCACCAGTCAGCTGCCCAGGAGCTGGGCTGGCCACTACCAACCTGAAAAGAGAAATTAAAATATTACAGAGTCCTTCACAGATCCCAGAAGTTAACTACACATCTAAGCTACACATGCAGGACTCTGCAACGGATGGAAAGAGAAAGAAGCAGCCCCACAGGATGAGTCAGTCTTTCCAAAGATAGGTGGGAGGAATGCGTGCTTGAGCCAGCCCGCCATTCCCTTGGGAAGACAAATCCCACTTTGCAATATTTTACGTTTTATCCCAACAACACAGCAATTTCCAGGAACCTTCTGCCCTTTTTTGCAACATCTGCAATATCTTTGGGAGCCTTCTGGAAGAAAGGGCTTCTCATCCACGCAGGCCATGAGTCATTTGGAGGAAAGGGAAGCCCCTTTGACATGGGGATATAGCTGGTTCACAGGGCTGCTTGGAAATCTGGAAAAGCCACAGGCAGCTGTGGGCATGGAAATCCATGCAGGCACTGGCAACAGTGACCAGTTAGGTCCTGAGCCAAACCAGGGCAAGATTTTTGCCCAGTGAGTCTGATGACCATGCTTGTGAGCCAATGGGGGGTATTTGTCACCAGAATGACGGTCATGGAAACTGCTGGCAAAAGGCCCAGAGCCAAAGGAGTGGGAAGAAGGGAGAAAGTCCCCACAGAGTCTATCCCATGTACTCCCTTCCCATCAGCAAGTGGATATTTAATAGGCTGGGGCCAGCTCGGGGTTTCCAGCCTACTCCTTTTCATCCCCTAAAGCATACCACAGGCTTCCCTCAATTCGAGCTTTCCTGACAGAAATCATAAACTCAGGTTACATGGGGACAGTGAGACTGAGGTTTCAGGGCACCCAGAATCTTGCACACAATGCAGATTTCGCCAGGCTGAGGACGCACAGTGCCTGTGCCAAGGTATTTCAGTTACACACAAGATTTGGGAGAGAAAGTTGGATTTTTTTTTTTTCTGGCTAAAGTGCTTGCATTTCTGGAGGCCTGAAAAACCTGCAAATTGCCCCTGCAAGGTCACTTCTGGACACTGGGAGAAGGAAATGGCAGGGAGCAGTGACTGCCCTGGGTTTGTGGCTACATGAAAATTATATTTTCCAAGAGATGAACACATCTCTCCATCACTGCTGGTGGTCCCCAGCCCAACAAGCAGCTCAAGGCTATTGAATGACAGGAGGTGGAGAGACAAACCACAGGGTTGGATGGGCCATCTGAAATGAGATTTTCAGCCATCCTTACCTCTGCTTCCTCATCCTGGTGAAAACAAGGGTGTGGCAGAATCAGGCAAGGCTTCCCATGCCCAGGCATGTGTGTGTGACTCCCATATAAAGTGTCTGGGGCACCAGTTTTCTGCAAGATGTGGTGTTTTGCATGCTGCGTGAAGAGGAGGGTGGAAAGTCAGCTAAAAGCACTGGGCCATGTGCAAGAGAAAGCAATAGCATGGATTTCTCTCTGGGGAGAAAGAAAACCCCAACAAAACCCAGCAGATCTCGGAAACAGAGGTTCCTTGGGTAAAGACAGCCCTGGCCAGCTGATATCCTGTGCAAACCCTTGCCTCCTCCTCAGATTAAACACCTCTGGCTCCTGTCAGAAATTATGTTCGAACCTAAGAAACACCAAAAAAATTTCTGGGACTTAGGGTTTGGGGTTTAATTCTTTTGAAAAGTGTATTTAAAAGAATATAATATTTGTCCCTGGATACATCTGGAAACACTGGAAAGACGTGGATAGGTGTCTTTATGCAATCCACTAGCATGAATTAGTTCTTTGTGGCTCAAAGAGCAATCTCCAAAGTTAAAACTGGTGTTTTTGTCAGGATAAATTCCTCTTGGCTTTGAATGGGAGCTCCAAAGAGACAGAGAAGTCTATTTACTCACGTCACTTGACCTCCTGTTTCTCCAGAGTTTTATTAACAGAACCCTGCTCCGATGGATTTGCTTTGAACAGCACATCAAAAGTGCTTTTAGTGGAGGAGTTAGACTATATTTGGTTGCAGAGGAAACTGTTTTTCCTAGAAAGCTCAGGGAATGGTGAAAAAAAACAAACAAAAAACCAAACAGCATAAAGAATGGAACTGGCCTGGCCCAAACGTTTGGTAGGTGATACTTGAAGGAAGCAGCCCCTGGCAAGCTGAATGTTATCATTTTATCTTAAACCAGATTATTCTAAGATGCGTAGCTGCAATATGAGCAAAAGCTGGAGGATGGACTGCATTTCTCAATGCAGGGAAAGGACAAACCCTTTCCTAAGATCTTTCACTTTAGGATCTGCTTTGCATGTACCATCCAGTGCTCTTGAAAAAGGCAAGATATCACAAAACGCCAACCCAAAATGTCCCCAGACTCCCCGATTTCCGTGGGAATCTGGAATTTACCCTGGGGAAACCCCCGGGGCTTGTCTCCTTGAATAAAGGAAGAGCTGTTTAAAAGGCAATTAGAGCACTTTGAAAGCTGAAAATGCAAACAAACGCTGCTGCAGGGTTGTCTGTCTCCGATCTCCCTCTAAATCTGTCCTGAAGCACTGAGCACCTCCCTCTGACTCCTTACAGGGCACTGCAGGATGTCTCCGGGGCAGGCAGGGCTTGCAGTCTCTGCTTCCAGCCAGGCTCCTCTGCACCAGATTCCTACTTGGGCATTCCACAGATATTCCAACCCCTACCCTCCTTCTGCAAACCGGCTGCCCAGTCCTTGCCATTCCATCCAGTTTCACCCAGACCGAGTCAAAACTCTGCTGGCAGTGAAATCAGGCTCTCCTCTGGGTGAACTGGGCTAGAGGCCATGCATGTGGTGTAAAGATGGACTTATTTACCTGAGTAGGACCGTAAAAAGCTGCTTTAAGCCCTTTATTACTCCTAAGCTTGGCTTTAAAGTCTGGAACAATCCTGGTAAGCTGCTAACTGTGAGCAAATTCAAAAATATGCATGCACTAATCATCACTCTCATCTTCAGAAAGTAAGAATTTTGGATGGGGTGAAGCTGTTGAGAAAACAGTTTTATGCAGATCAAATCAATCAATTTCCTGTGATGCTGCAGCTGAAGATACTACAAGTTTCAAGAAAGGGAGGAAAAATTCTGTTTCCTCAAGGACAGAGCAAAGTTTTAAGCAGGACAGAGTGGATGCTCCTGGAAGAGCTTTATGAGGCCTCTCGTTACAGAAGGCTGGGATCTGGGAAAAACATTGGCAGGACAAAATGGAAAACACAGGTAGCACCTGCTGGACCTGCTGGGCGTCCTGATGCGGTGTGGGAGCTCTGGGACCAGTGTTCATGGTTTCACCTCCCTTTGATTCCCTGCGCCACCCCTGGAAAATAATTGCTGTCTCCATTCCCAAATTCCCCAGGTTATAATAAAAGGATTAACAATATCCCTCTGACTCTGTATGGCCTCCAGCCTCAGAGTCAGTGAAACCCACCCTGGGTGAAGTCAGGTACATGTAATAACAGAAATAAAATCAGTAACATTAAATTACTGCAGGTTCTTATTGCCCGACCACTTGGATCATGAAATAGGTTTATAAAGGGACTCTCACACCAGTGGAATAAATGCATCCTTATCTCTGCAAAAAGAACCACGCTCATGTGGCCTGGGAGGTATAATTTTTGTTCTCTGGAAAGCCCCAGTATTTTTCTACAAGCCCCTAGAAAGGCAAATTAAATAAAAATTGTGGAAATTTTTCAGTGAATTGCTTAAAAAAACACCCAGAAATATCAGCATAATTTGCTTTAGTAAAGCTGATTTTTTTTTTCTGATTGCATAAAACCTCTTCTTCTCAAAGATGTAGAAATAGTTTGGTGCACTAACAGCTGAACAATAGAACAGACTATTAATAAACTATAAAAACCACACAGTCTATAGCATACTGAAGTCAGATTCTAATAAAAGCATCTCTGTCAAAAAGGGCAAAGCACCAAAAAACAAAAAAAACCCCAAACAAAACCAAAAAGAAATTTTTTGATGGTGTCAAAACAAGAACTGTTCTGTCAAAGCCTAGGAGACCCACGCCAGCCTAGAAAAACTCAGCTCCCTTTCCTGGCTGCAAATGAAACATCCAGACATTTTTATCATAATGCCTCCCACTCGAGCCAGATTCCTGATAACTGATCCATGAATACTGATCCTGAGGCAGATGTTGATGTGCAGTTGCAAAACTTCACAAGCACATCCCAGCTCTCCTCCAAGCACCCACAGCTCCTTACAGGCCACGAGGGATTTGTGTACCAGTGAGAGCAGCACCGAGTGACCCTGCCCCATAAAAGGGCTTCATTAAGGCTTTGGGGGTGATCAGATCCAGGAGACCCTGGTGCTTCTGGTAGGATTTGCTTCCTTCTTGGAGACTCTTCCTAACCTCTGAAACACCCCTCAAAGGGATAGCGTGAGTATCCCAAAGTAAAGTCATTCCGCTGGCCCTGGCTCAGCTTTGCAGAGAGCAAACGAAATCCAAGGCAAACCCTTGAGCATTTCATGGAAAGGTTCCCACTGGCTCCAGCAGGCTTTCATTTGGATTTTTGGGCTACAGCCTGAAACACCGAGTCCTCCAGGTTTGAGGGCTAAGGTAACACCTGGGAGATCCTTGGCTGCAGGTGGAAGCAGTCCACAGCAAGTCCCTGCTTGGCATGCCAAGGGAAAGGTGACTTCGACAACGACATTGTTTTTGCCTTTGTCATGCAAATAAGAGCTCATCTCCCCAAGTGCTCGACAGCTTGGAACAGCTGTGCAGCTTCCTAAAGGCAAAACTGCTGGAAGCCACTGCACGGGAATATTTCACAAACCCCTACACCCTGCTCTGTGTTCCTGCATATGTGAGTATAAGATCTGCTTGCCCTACACGTCGTCGTAGGCTGCACAAGTATTTTCTATTTCCTGGCAATCCTGGAAACCATTAATGACCTCAGAGCATTGCAGATGTTCTTGCCCTGCTTGAGGAAAAAAACCCACAAAAGGAGGAAAATTTGCAACATCTGCTCAGAGCCCTCGGGCCAGCCCTGCTCATGAGAGCCCAGCAGTCCAGAGGGACCCAGCTGCTCTGGGGACAGTGTGGGCTGGGACACAACCTTCAGGGAGCTCCCTCTCCCCCTCCTGTGGCTTTTTGTAAATGTGCCTGGCTAATCCATGCTGGGATCTGGCAATTCAGAGTCAAATCCTGTCTCCTGGTCCCTGCTGCTGTCCTGTGCAGAGAGAGGAAGATGTGCTCATGCCCTCATTAAAAGGGATATCATGACAGCAGCCACAGCCAGGAGCAGGCATGCCAGGAGATGGAACTGCCTCTGTTTTAGACAGCTGACAATCCAAACAGCTAAAGAGAAAAGTACCACCCCATTTAATTGCTGGGAAATTGAGGCAGAGGGGAGTTTAAAAGGTAGGCTTAAGGTTTCATGGAAAAACCTCTGGCAGACCATGATCTGAACTTGCTGTCCTGAAAGAAACCCTCATCCTATCCCATCCCATGCTATCTCTCTGACCCCCAGCATGACTCCTGAACCGGATCTGTCCTCCTCAGGGTGCCAGCAATCCTGGGGAAACAGGATTTCTGGAGAAGAAATAAAGGGTGGGGTGAGATGAGACTGACTACGAGGGAATTGGGGATTATTATTATCATCATTGTGGTGCATCAGACTTTGTTTTGGTCTCTCTCCATTTTCAGCTATGCAGATGGAGGAGAAACTATGGTTATCAGCACTCAAAACTTCTCCCTGGCACTTTGACTGTTGCCCTGGCCCTGACCTCTCTTGGAAGCACGGTTGGGAAGAGAGGGGAATCGGCAGCTGTGAGCAGCACAGCCATGCAGCTTCCTGAGCTTCTCTTCCTATCCACAATGGATACAGGATTTACAGGGATACAGCCATCCTTGGTCCTAACTTCTGGAGCAGCTGAGCTCCTTTTCACCTCATTAAAACCCTTCTTGGACAGTCAGCTCATCTGAGAAGGCACCTAAGAGCAGCCAGAGGAGCTTTCAGCCCCCACATCTGACCAACCCTCCTGTTTTTTGTTTAAAATTTGTAACACCCTTTTGTTTCTTGTTTCTTCTTTCTTTTGTAAGCAGTTTCCTGGGGGCAACAACCCATCCCTTTGACCTCTCCCACACAACCCTGGGGGCAGTGGGTGCTATCACTGCCCAAATAATTTTCCAGGAATTTCACAGCAGAGCTCTCCCAGACTCAGTCTTGCCAGTCAGAATTGTGGGTTGATGGGATTGCCGTAACATTTTAAGGCCTCACCACAGAGCTCTTTTACCTCAGGGATGTCACACGGATTCAATCATCTCCCAGTAGCCACCCCCAGTTCTCCCAACAGCTGCACAGAGAGGAAAATACCCACAGCCATGAGTCAAACAATAACAGTTCAAAACTCCCAAACTCTAATTTTCTCTGTCATTTGGGGCTTTTTCCCAAGTCTGCTGACTGCCTGGGACTCTTCCCACGGATCTAAAAGGTCAGGGATTGGCTAAATGCAACTGGGCAGGGACTGCATCCCCACTAACTGCTGAAAAGCATCTGTCTGCAAGGTGAACATCTTGCTCACCAGATGCCACAGGGTGAATTCCTGCTCTCCCTTCTCCTCCCCACCTTTCAGACCACACTGCACAACACAGTCCTCCACCAGAGCATTAAACTTCTTTGGGAGCCTGGGCTAAGAAACCCTCAGGGAAGGTTTTTGGTCATAGCTTGGCGGTTTTGTTTGGTTTTGGTTTGGGTTTTGTTTGTTTTTTTCCAACTGGAAAAGCCCTCTGACAGCAGTTCACCGTGCTGCTCGCGGCCCACTCGGAAAGCAGCCTGAGGGCCAGGGAGCAGGAAAGATAAAAGTACGAAGCTGGATCCAAGTGTCAGGTCCTGTGGAGCCTGGGATCTTGCACAGGGAGCCACGGGAAGGTCAGCTCAGCCTCTGGCAGGGATGGTAAAGAGCGTCCTCAGGAGAGGTGATTTCAGCTCCTGGCTCCGACCCGGGCCTCCTGCCTGATTTGGCCAGCTCCATCTTTTCCCCCTTTATCCAGCATTTCTTCTGCTGTGCCTTGTCACTGTGCACCACAAGTTTTATGGAGGAAGGGTAAAGTTAGGCCCGTGCTTTCTGGGCATTGTGGGACCATGGCTGTGATTCCCAACAGCTGCTGGGAAGGAGCCCAATGCCTGCCTTACTGGGAAACTGCAAATGCCCCTTCAGCCCAAAGAAGATCCTGGCTCTGCTTAGGTTTTTTAAAACAAAATAATTATTAAAGACATGCCTCAGCTATTAGTGTATTATTAATCAACATATCACAAATAAAGAAGGGGTTTTTTGCTATTTTGGGGCCCTCTCCAAGAAACTATTCTAATTGTTGATGACTACTTGGCCTATATTCTTGTGATGTGCTTTATTGCTGTGTGTTTTCAAATGAAATTTTCCCTCACTCCCCTTGTGAAAAATCTTGTTTTGTCAGAAAAATAAAATGTGTTTCTATTAGAAAGGAGTTTATCTACATCGAGGAAGAGGTTTTTCTCACGTCTGGAATAAATTTTCTAGTTAGGGAAAAGGGAGCACAGGCCAGCACGTGCAGTACTAACCTGGGGAGCAGCATAAATTTTGTTTTATCCACCCAGTGACATTGAGCAGCACTTTAAAGAAGCCTTTCCAAAGCCCACACAGGGTCAGGATTGACTCAGATATTGGCTCTAGAGTGCCATTCTCTGCCCCCATTTTCATCTGTGAGACAAACAAGCCCTTTCCAGGAATATTTCTGAGATGACTCCTATTATCATGGTACAGAAAAATCTGCTCTAAAAGCAAGACCCCATTTGGTGTTGATTAGCCTGAAACCTGACAGTGTAATTAAGGCATGGTGGCCACGATGGTGAGCCAAAGGGTGCACCCAGAGAGCAGCTATCAGCATGCCTTCAATGGGAGAAATGGCCATCGTGCTGGGAATTGGGCAGCTGAAGGGATCAGAGCAGCTGTGGGGAGGAGTTCAGCTCTGTCTCCCAAGAAAAGGAGGCTCAGGGGGAACCTTCTCACTCTAAAACAGGAGCCAGGCAGGGATCGGCAGCTTCTTCCAGTCAACAAGTGACAGGGTGAGAGGAAACGGCCTCAAGCTGTGCCAGGGGAGGGTCAGGAGGAATTTCTTCCTGGAAAGGGTTCTCAAGCATTGGAAGGGGAGGTGTTGGAGTACCCATCCCTGGAGATGTCCAAGCAAGGCCTGGATGTGGCACTCAGTGCTCTGGGCTGGGTGACAAGGTGGGCATTGGGCACAGGCTGGACTCAATGGTCTTGGACGTCTTTTCCACCCTAAATGATTCTGTGATTCCATGATTCTTTAAACTGACAGAGGGCAGGTTAAGGTTATTTGTTAGGAAGAAATCCTTTCCTGTGAGGGCCCTGAGGCCCTGGCGCAGGTTGCCCAGAGAAGCTGTGACTGCCCCATCCTTGGAAGTGCTTAAGGCCAGGCTTGGAGCAACCTGTGATAGTGGAAGGTGTCCCCAGGCCTTAAAGAACTGGATGATCTTTAAGGTCCCTCCACACAAAAACCATTCTGGGATTCTTTCAGGGATTCTCTGGGTGCTGCTCCGGTTCCACAGAGTCAGCCTGGCCGGAGCAGCCGCAGTGGAAGCAGTGGATGGTGTATTTGGGAGGCCTGTTTCACTCACAGCCAGTTTTCCCCACCTGCCTGTTGCATCTCCCCTTCGTGTTACACCTCAAGTGGGATACCTGGAGCCCTGGTCTTATCCCAGCTGAGAGAAGGAAAAACAAGGATCTTGTAGCAAGTGTGACCTTACACCAAGCAAATCCTTCATCTTTCTTGTTCAAAAGAGACATTGGGCTCACCAGTTTTCAAGCAGCTCCTCTCCCTAGTGTTTTATCCTTCCCTTCCACTTCGGTGTTAAATACCTCATGGTTAATTCCAGCTGTGACCTAAAAAAGAAACAGGACTATATTCACTTTTTAATGCGTTTCTTTCCCTGCTCCTGGGCCAGCAGGCAAAGCTTTATGAGCTGATATTTTCCCCTCCCACCTCCCTTGTGCCCTGAGTTTGCAAGAAGTATTTGCCTCAGGATTTCACACACTCAGCCCACGAGAGGTCTCTTACGCTGTGCACATGATGCGCTCCAGGTCTGCACACTGTGATTCCCTAGAAACGTGGAGCCAGGAATGCATCTCAGCTGCTGATAGGAAACCAGTTCCCATCAGTTTTCCAGCGCATATCCCCGGGGAGCGATTCAGGGCTTCAAAACTGATGCCAAAAACCAACAGACAGGAAACAGAAGAGTTTCTCTTTAACGCAGAGAATACTCCTGAGGCAGGCTGGGGTGAGGAGGGAAGGGCCTTTCCAAGACCCTGCCAAGGAAAGGGAAGAGCCCTTGGTGTTAACAGAGCAGCCTTTTGTCTCCTTCCCTTATAATTTCTGCAGGTTCTTTGAATAGAGATGAACATCAGTGACAGACACAGAGCTGAAGGCTTCCTGGCAACTCTGCTGTTTTCTTATTTCTGTTTCCATCACCACAATCCCAAGAAAATCCAGATTTGCACCTTCTCAGCCATGTATACATTGTTAACGGGGCCCTGGGGATGCACTGCTTCTGCCATAAAAGCAAATGTCAGATTAAGAACAGTTAATTCTATTGACTATGAGGGAGTAGCAGCACTTATTTTTGTTAGCTGGCAATATCTAACCCTTTAAATGATATCAGATGGGCATGAGTCAACAACCTTGCCTCCAATAACAGGCCACTCAGACTGCCTAAAAATAGATTTTACTTTCCCTCTTTCACATAAAGCTACACACAGCCAAGGGGTCTGCTGGGGACAGGCACACACACATGCCTGGAACAAGGGGGTATTGAAGTAGCTGCAATTCCCTCTAATCCCTTCCTGCCAGAGGGGCCACTAAAAACACAGGAGCCACCAAGCTGCTTTAGCTCTCAGTGTGGCTGAGTGGTGCAGGAGCGGGGAACAGCAGCCAAATTCGTCCTATCTCCTCAGTCTCGGCTGAACAACAAAAAAAAAAGCTCCAGAGCAGATGATAATTAAGCCCTGAATATTTCCACTAGATTTCAAACAGGGTTATTTTTACCACACGGACATGCAGAGCCAGGAGCTGCACAGACTGGGAGAGGCAGCTCGGTGCTGCTGCTGCTGCTGACACAGCTGGAGCCCTCGCATCTGGGACCGGGAAAACGTCAACAAAAGTTGGCTTTTCACTCAGATTTCGGTGGGGTTTTTTTGCCAAGCCAGGTGACATTGAGGATACTGCTTTATTTTAACTGGCTACAGGAAAAAGCTGTATCAACTCTTTTTGAGAGGACACAATATTTTCTAGTTGGGACTCAAGAAGAGGCCCCAGTGTCACCAAAACTGCAGGAAAAACAAAAACTCTCCAACAACATTTTTAGTGAATTTAGAGAATCAAGGCATTACCTTATTTCTGGCCAGGATGGTGTTCTGGCCAGGATGTGCCACAGAAATTATTTCATCCACACATAGCCCGGGTGTGCAGAGAAATCATTCCATGACACGTTGATTTTACCAGATTTTTCACCAACTTTATACAATAAAAACCCAGAGAGATACATTGGTTAAACCCATAGAGATACATTGGTTCAACATTCACTGGTTCCAAGCTACGTATTTCTTAATATTTGGTTTTCTATTGGTTACAGATCTCTTCGCTTCTGATGCTAATTAGGTCCTCATTGCTTGGTTCTCCTATCAATCTTTCCTGGACCAGGTGTCTCTGACTGTGCCGGGGGCAGCATCTGGAGTAGATGTTTGTTGATGTTTTGCTGATGGTCGTTATCTTTTTGAGTATCTTTTGGCCTCAGCCCAGTCTGTTGAGGTCCGTGGAGTGGTGCAACACCCCCCCCAAAAAAAAAACTTTAAAATTCCTTTCCCCAAGGCAAAGGCAAACCAAGCCTGACCAAAGTTATAAAAAAATAAAAAAAATTAAACTTGGTATACTTTCCAAGACCAGGAGCAGTGGAATTGAAGTTCAGTCTTTCTCCAAGATCTGGGCTCAGTCACACATGGCTTGTGGCCCCCTGGGCTAGCCAGCAGCGAGGAAGTGAAACAGCATTCCTCAAGCAATGGAGAACACAACCTTAGGCAGATGAATCAACCTGGGCTGAATTCTGGTGGGAATTCTAATCCAGTATCTACCTGGGGCCTTATTGTTCGAACAAGCACATCATTTTATGCCCCCCTCCCTCAGCACCATCTTGATCTATTTACATTACAAATATTTTGGGCAGGAGTCACTCACTCCCTTCATCTGCAAATCTCAGTCTCATATCATGTCATTGAACAGAGGCTGAAATTCCTAGTCTCTTGATTAAAATAAATAAGAAAAATATAACCTACCCCGTTTGTTTTTCTTTTTTCTTAACTCTGCAGCCTAAGGACATGGATTTCAGGGCCAGGAGAAGAAGGAATTTTTCCCTGTGAGGGTGGGGAGGCCCTGGCACAGGTTGTCCAGAGAAGCTGTGGCTGCCCCTGGATCCCTGGAAGTGTTCAAGACCAGGTTGAATGGGTTTTGGAGCAACCTGGGATAGAGGAAGGTGCCCCTGCCAGTGACAGAGGGTGGAATGAGATGAGCTTTAAGGTCCCTTCCAGTGTGATTATTGGTGATAATTTTAGGAGAAACCTGTTCCCTCTAAGACCAATGTCACTGTCTCCACAGCAAAAGCAGGTCACAAAATGTCCTGAAGCCTCAAGACCAAGGCTCATTTAACTAAAGATCATACATGGATATATCTGAAAAAGCCCATCTTTTGTTCAGATTAGTTCTTTTATATCCCTTTTACAGGATTTACAGAGGTAGGAGCGTTCAGGCAAGTTCACAAGAGATCTCTGCTCCCACAATGTGTACTGAAATGAGCAGGGAAAGTTTTATGTTCCTTTGGGGTCTCTTGCTGGGATTTCCCTTCTTGTCCTTAAAGAGAATTCAGGATGGTGAGTGCTCAAAACTTGGCTTCATCTGTGGGATTCTACAAAAATCCTATTGCTGCTCTGACCTTGGTCCCACGGAAATCGAGATCGCTCACCAGTCACTTCCACAGAAGGGCAGTTCACAGGGAGAGTGCTTCCGAAAAATCCCATCTTCCATCTCACAGCTGCTGAAAGGTTAGGAAAATCTTGTTCCCTGTCGCGGGCTGTAAGAGATGAGCTCATAAGAGATGAGATGTTGGAAGAAATGTCCCACAGAACCTGGGAATGGCAATAAGGAGGAGACTGAGACCACAGAATTAGGTCAGAAACTTCCCATTCCTCTCCATATGGGTAATGAAGGCCCAGCATGTACCATGAGGCTGCCAGGGGGTTAACAGGACAGGATTTTGCAACATGCCACAAAAAATTCCCAGTAAGGGAGCCAAGAAGAATCAATCCTTGTGTCACTTACTGTATGTACTGGGGCAGGGTGACCATCTCAGCCAGGAGTAGAGTCATCCCAACCTGTTGAATGAGATACAAAGGTTTCCCCGCTTGGGCTGACAGAAATAGACACATTTTTAACAACTCTCTGATTGCAAGGCAAATTTCCTTCTGTTGCAGCCCAGGCAGGGTCATGTTGCATCACAGAATATAAATCAGTCACAGTTCAGAGTCTGTCAGATAGGGTCATATTTCTCTCTGTTTGTGCTTTTTTTCCTGCCCACAGGGTGAGTTTGAAAAATAATTAAGATTTTCTGCATTAGTCAAAGATTTCAGCGAGTGTCTGAGAGACCTGCACAATGAGGAATGGGAAATCCAGCTCTCAGAGGGTTATGCATTGTTTGTGCATCCAGAGTAGATCCGGATCTTCCATGCAAGAAGTAGATTCATCTCTGCCTGAATGTGCTGGGAAATCTCAGAGTAGCCACCCCAAGAAAGAAGAAGCCCCACATTGCTGGAGATCATCTGCTCCAGCACGTAAGGAATTACAGAGCCAAGAAATCCCTGGGGAGGTGCGGCTGGCATGGAATTCCTCACTGCTGTCAGCCCTTAGAGCTGAAATGAATGAGCGGAATCCACTCTTGCAATGCTCTAACGTAACATCGTTCATGGAATGACAGTGCTCTGAGACACTGTGCTCCCACGTGGAGCAGATTATCCCACCCTGCTGGAGGATATTGCCTCTCCTGGGATTCAGCACTGTCCTTCACACTCAGCCCTGACACTGGGCACTGCTTGGCCCTCGGTTATAAATTCAGAGACTGAGGCCAGAAAGAAGCATCCCATTACCACAATCAAATACTGGTTTTAATCCAGTTATCCTGCATTATGCCTCTCTTTCCTGTGGGACTCGTGGTGTCCAAACGATGTGGTTGGTGGACGGTCGGGACAATCGGAGATCTCTATGTTTGGGTTTTAGAACA